>CBVK0100964380.1:0-10284 GCA_900067695.1 Picea abies | reverse complement strand
CTAATGGAATAAAGGCGACATAAATAAAATAACATTACTAATGTAATATGTCCCAATTAAGGGGTAATGAGCCAATATTAGGGATTAACGGTGAGGCAAAATTTTCTATAACATATATGAAGGGAAAGGAAACCATTATCCACAATAATCACTTTCCATTACAATGTTTTTAGGCATAGAGTAAGATTTAACAAACCAGACTACAAGTGGATGGGGTTTCCATAACACTTTCATCTAGTCATCAAATATAAGAAGGGAAACATTGATAATTTGGAATACACACTTTCAAGGAAACCCACATCCAATATTATGACATTGGGAAGTCTTATGAATGTGTATCATTTTACCCATGACACATACAAAGAGGCATACGAGGAATATGAAGAATTTAAATAGGTGCTTCAGTAGCCATAGGGCCAAATTTGTGTAGAAGAAGGTGACGGTAAGGATGACTATCATATCTAGAATGGGTTTCTATACAATCTAGACAAGCTCTATGTCCCTAAAGGTGAAAAATCCCATCTTATCTGAGAGGCTCACATCTCTAAGGCTGTAGGAAATTTTTGTTTTGGGAAGATAATTGCCAACTGACAGAGCTGTGTGTATTGGCCCATAATGTAAGAATATGTATCTCGATTCATTACTGGATACATACTTTATTGTGCCAACAACCTTGGTAACAAAAAGAAAGGTTTATACCATCCCTGACATGTACCCACTAAACCCTAGGATAACATCTCCATGGATTTTGTGGGTGATTTTATAACCACCAGAAAGGTGTTGAGAAATATATCTTGGATAGGAACTTCCACATAGGTTTAGAGTGAACACGATGAAAATAGTTTGGGTTATTTTTGAAAATAAATTCTATTTTCTAATTCACTTTAGTAAAAAAAGTGAAAAGTCTTATTTTTAATTGTTGAGTCTAATAAAGTGTTTTCATGCATTTATGACTTGGACTAGGATTAATATCAACTATACATCTCACTGAGAGAATACGATTTTGGTAGATTAAGGTTTCAATGCAAAGTAGAAAGTCAATTCAAGATAGAGAGTTCAAAAACACATAGTCAGACGAGGTTGAGTGATCAAGAGAGAGAGAGAGAGAGAGAGAGAGAGAGAGAGAGAGAGTAGGGATTCAGGAAGAGGTATTTCCGGGTAGTAGGCAGAATCCATACAATTGTGTGTAATAGTTATTTACAACGATATAGGAAACAATTATGTATAGTTGTATGGATTGATCCATACAGTCATACAAACACGACCATACAATTATAAAGAATTCAATATATTCATATGTATATATCTTTATAATCATCCATACATGCCATACAACCATACATCATTGTTGTATAAAATGTTTTTTCTTTTTCTTTTCTATTTCGAAAATAGACCGTACATCTCTTAGGTAGGTCCCATACCTTGTTTACGATGATTTTGATAACTGTGCAACTAATGGTTTGTAGCAAACTATGGATATTTCCTTGTAATTTTTTCAAAGGAATGAAAATATTATTTGAAGGATAAATTACCTATGTATGTGTGAAACTATTTTATGTTTCTGCTATTTTATTTCTATCTATTGTTGGATTGATGTTATGGCCTTAAATTTATTTTTTGCATTAATTAAATTCACTTATTTAATTGATATCATAAGGATGTTATTCATATAGAGTTGGAATTTTTACATGTTATCAGAGCCAACTTATCTGATTGAGATTCTCAAGGATTTACAGTGCTAAATCGATTGTTTGAAAGGACCATTAGTTAGAGGGTTTCAAAACTAATTTTCAAATTTGGGATTTTGTGCAATATATCTTAGAGATAACATTAACTAGCCTTAGATTTGAGGACATATTGAATGGTGCCTCAAATTTCTTATCATGGAACATGAGGGTTACACTTTTATTAGAAGATAATAATCTCTGGGACATTGCCAAGAAAAGTGTGCCTTTGACTACAGATCTATAGCATTTGGAAGATCAAAAGAATAGGAAAGTGAAGGCCATCAAATGAACTTGGATTCCATAAAGGATAATTTGATCCCTCATATATCCAAGAAGAAGACACCAATATTTTTGATGCCCTAGTAAGTCTCCACTAGAGATAGAACATAAATAGGAAGATGATATTGTGGAAAAAACTTAGATCCATACAAATGACCATATAAAACTCAGTCACAAGTTACCTTATGAAGGGCACATGAGTTCATGATCAAATTGCAACAATTGGTAAGAAGGTTGCAGATGCAAAGCCGGTGAACATGCCACTAAATGGATTTCTAACTTAATGGAAACCATTTGTCAAAGGTGTTTGTGCTCAAGAGAACCTTCCTAACTTTGAGAGGCTATGGGATTATTGTATCTAGAAAGAGATTCAGATGGATTCAAAGGATAGAAATAAGAGTGGTGATGATAACCTAGATTTATTTTGTCATTCAAATAAGGGTAGAAGTAAAGGACCCAACAAAGGTAAGGGAAAGAGTGAGGATTTAACCTCACAACCATGAAATAAGGACATGATTAAAATAAAGGCTTCATTTTTCTTGTGCATGGTCATTATGCATCACATTGTCTAGAGAAGAATAAGAGTAAAGGGAAGCAAAAATAGAAGCAAGTAGAAACATCTATAGAAAATCAAATGAATGAGTTTTCTACCAAGTTTGAGAAGGTTTTATCATTGGTATCTTACCTTTATACTATCATGATTCTAAGGAATGCATGGTATGTGGATAGTGGGGAATATTGACATATGACATTAGCTTGACAATTATTTTCTAGTATAAATAAGTAGGTACTGAGAGTACAACTTGAGCTTGGTGATGATTCCAAGTACCTGGTAGCAAGAGTTGGTACTATTTCCTTCTATCTCAATTCAGTAATTATTTATATTTTAATGATACCTTGGTTGTACCAGGTCTCAGGATGAACTTTATTTTAGTTTCAGTTATGGAGGATAAGGCCTTTACAATGGAGTTTAAGAACTATCAATTCCTAATCAAACTAAAGGAATCTAGTCTAAATATAGCGCATCTAATAGGGGTTAGAGAAGGTAATTTGTATAGGTTGAAGGGTGTACATATTCAATAAATGGTGCATAACAATGACAACTTGTTTGAGATATGGCACAATAATTTATGGGTCACCTAAACCATAAGGAATTTCCTATTATGAGGGAGATATTCATAGGTCTTCCAAAGTCTAATATTGAGTAACATGGTGTATGCAGAGGGTGCATGCTTGTAAATCATGCCAATAATTCTTTCCCAAGTAGTGATAATAGATCTAAGGGGATTCTAGACCTATTACATTCAAATGTTTGTGGACCGATGTCAATAGAATCAAGTATAGGAAGCATGTATTATGTTTCCTTCATTGATGAATTCTCTCGCAATACTTGGATCTACTTCCTAAATACCAAGGATGAGGTATTTAACATGTTTCATGAGTTCAAAGTTCTAGTTGAAAACAAGAAAGGGAAGAAGATAAAATCCTTGAGATAACAAAATGTGGGTGACTAAAAATATAAGGATTTTGATGCTTTCTGCGAGGAGACATGAATCAAGAGAGAGTTGATTGGTTAGTACAAGATATAGAAAAATGGATTTTCCAAGCAAACAAATATATCCATCATAGGGGATGTAAGTACATGATACATGAATAGAACTTGTTGATGTTTCTTTAGGCAGAGGCATGTAAGACAATAGTCTACATATCGATCTAGTTTTCTCATAGGATATTGGAGAACAAGACACTAGAGGATTCATTCACTAGTGTGAAGCTAGAGGTGAGTCATTTTTGTATCTTTGGTTGTCTATTTTATATCCATGTAATAGTATAGAAGAAGACCAAGTTGGATCCCTCTAACAAGAAGGGATTATTCATTGTGGGTTATAGTGATAATTTAAAGGCTTACATGTTCTGTATTCCAAAGTAGAGGAAGACAATAGTGATCATGGATGTAAATTTTGAGGAAGACAATGGGTCTAGGAAGTCTCACGAGGCTACTCTAGTGACAAAGGATTAGAAGTAGGAAACTCTAAAGGTTGAGCCTAGGTCACTAGTGGTTTCCAAATAAGTACAATATCATTTATGTGAATATGGGGATATATTATCCCCTTCCACTTATTTCAAGAGAACTCGATGGTTCAATTAGACATTAAGGGATTCTCAAGAACATTTTGAGACTCTTAGGAGAACATTTAGAGAGAGAATATCCCCAAAGAAGTTTCCAAGATACATGGAATTGATGAGCAACATTCTAGAATCCGATCCTTCCATCTTTCATAAGGTAGTATAATGGGAGGTATGGAGGGATATCATGGTGGAGGAGTACACCTCCATCATGAAGAATGATGTTTAGGACATAGTTCCAAGGCTAGAGGGGAAGTCATTTGTGAGTTCTAGGTGGATAGATAAGATCAAACATGTAGTATATGGAAGCATTGAGAAGTTCAAAGCAAGGTTTGTGGCAAGAGGGTTACCCAAGAGAGAGGGTGTGGACTACGAGGAGACATTTGCTCCAATTTTTAGGTACACTTCCATTAGAGTAGTTATATCCTTGGTTTCATTTATGGGATGGAGGATACATTATATGGATGTGAAGACAACTTTCCTTAATGGGATTATTGAGGAATAAGTGTACATAGAAAAACCTTAAGGCTTTGAGGTAAGTGGGAAGGAATCCTATTTTTGTAGGCTTAAGAAATACTTATATGGACTCAAGTAGGAACTGAGAGCATGATATTTCAGGATCAATGAATATTTATAGAGTATGGGATTCACCAAAAACAAAGAATATTATAACCTATATTACATATTTTTTGGGACCGATATTTTTGTGTTGGTTTTGTATGTAGATGACTAGTTTGTTACAGGTGCATATAATCTCATTACATGGTGTAAATTGGACATGGAAACTAATTTCAAGATGAAGGACATTGACATGATGCATTACTTCTTGGGATTGGAGGTTTGGGATGAAGGACATTGACATGATGCATTACTTCTTGGGATTGGAGGTTTGGTAGAGATTAGGGGATATTTTCCTTGGTAATGGTAAGTATGCAGTTGAGATCCTCAAAATACCTTAGATGGAGGAATCCAACCTATGACTACATCCATTGTCACTAATTTGAATAAGGTGATAGCTTCAAATTTAGATTTGGTGGATCCCATGTTGTACAAGCAGTTGATAGGTTCCTTGATTTATTTGTTCAACACAAAGCTAAAAATATATTTTTCATTGAACACCTTGATTTGGTTCACGGTAGAGACAAGGCAGGATCATTGGCTAGAAAAAAACATGTGCTCAAGTATTGAAGGGACATAGTGGAGTATGGTCTAAGATATCTTGGATATGGTGAAGTGAATTTGCAAGGGTATTCAAACTCAAATTGAGAAGGAAATGAAACAAGTAGGAACACCACCTTACGATGTTTCTTTATCTTGGGATCAATGATGATATCCTGGTTTAGTAGGAAGTATAATTTTGTAGCACTTATCTCAATAGAGGTAGATTATATGGCATCTAGTACTTCTAGTTGTGAGGCCATATATATTTTCATGTTACTTGCAAGATTGTTTGATCAATATTTGGAACCCAAAACCATTTACTATGATAATTAGATTTTTATCAAACTATCTGAGAATCTAATGTTTCATGACAGGTCCAAGCATATAGAGATTAGATATCACTTCATAAAATATAGGGTTTAAAAGGGAACAATGAAGCTCTAGTATATTCCCATGGATTAGTAGGTAGTTGATATTCTTACCAAGCCCTTGGAAAAATGAAAGTTTGAATCATTCAAAGATAAAATTGGATTGGTGTAGAATTCCTTTCTCACTAAGAGGGAGTGTTAAAATTTTTATCTCAAAAAACAATTATACATAAATTTAAAGTGAATGTGTTGGAAGTAGTTGAATTTATTTTCAAAAATGAATTTTGTTTTGTAAATCACTTTAGTAAAAAATGTTAAAAGTATTATTTTAAGATATTGGGTCTAATAAAGTGTTTTCATGCATTTATGATTTAGACTAGGATTAATTTCAAATCTAGATCTCTTTGAGAGGTTAGGATTTTGGTAGATTAGGGTTTCAATGAAAATTATAAATATAGGTAAAGATAGATATTTCATAAACATAAAATCAGACAAGGTTGAGAAACTAGGAGAGAGAGAGAGAGAAGGGATTCAGGAAGATGTGGTTTTGGGCAGTAGTAAGAGGCCATATAGGGAGATACGTATAGTTGTATGGAACAATTTCATACAATCATATATACATATCCATACAGTCATAAGGACACGACTACATAGTCATATAGAAGTTTGTATAGTTGTACAAACATATATGTATAGTCGTACAGACATACAAAAATTTCATACAATATGTTTTTGTTGGTTTTCTATATCTTGTACAGGACATACCTCTCTGAAGTCGGCAATATACCTTGTTCAGTGTGATTTTGGTAATCATGTGACTATTGGTTTGTTACATACTGTGGAGTTTTACTTGTAATTTTTTCAAAGGAATGAAAATATGTTTTGAAGGAGAAATTACCTATGTATGTGTGAAAATATTTTATGCTTCCACTATTTGATTTCTAGCTATCATGGGATTGATGCTATGGTATGAAATGTAATTTTTGAATTAATAAATTCACCTATTTAATTGATATCATAAGGATGTTAGTCATCTAGCACTCAATTTTTTTATAGAAGGGACATGACTCTCTGTTTTTGGTATTTCATAAGTTCAACAAGATGTGCATTCTTATGCCTTGTAAAAATACCATCAAAGGAAATGAAGCAACCAACATGTTCTTTGAATAGGTATTGGCGCACTTTGGGATACCAAGTAGTATCATCTTAGATAGGGATACCATATTTATTAATGCCTTTTGAACTACACTTTGGGTTAATATGGGCACAAAGTTAAAGATATCTATAAATTTCCATCCATGGAAATATGGGAAGATGTAAGTAGTAAATATGACATTGATTTATATTTTTGGGGTTAACAATTAGAAGCATCCAAAAACTTGGTATGAAAAATTGATTTATATTCAACACTCTTATAATAGAGCAGTCCAAACTTCTACTATTAAGTCCCCTTTTGAAACTTGCTTTGGGTATTTTCCACCTTCAGCCCTTGGATGTTGTATATGGACAACAAGGATGAGTCAGGGAAGACATCACATGAGATGCAATAAAAGTAGGAAAAATTGTTGACATGATTAGGAAGATCTATTTACAAGTACATGATACATTGAAGAAGTCATGAGAAAAGTACAAAGCCCAAAATGATGAACATGTGATTGAGAAAAAACTTAAGGTGGCATATAAAGTTTGGTTGCATATGAATAAATAAAGGCTACAAGGTCTTGGTAAGAATATCAAGGCTCTGTGGTCTGGTCCTTTTGAAGTATTGGAGAAGGTGAGTGATAATTCCTATAGACTTAGTCTAGCCCTCTATATGCATGTTTATTCAGTGGTGAATGTGGAAAATATGAAACTCTATGAGCCTTCCATGTTGGATTAGGAAAATTAGGAGCAAGTCATACCTACCATAGAGGACTTATCACTAGAAGCACAGGTAGAGTTGGTAGAATATACGTTTTTGTAGAAGAACTCCGTAACTACAAGACAAGGGAAACATGAACTTTAGTATATAGGGTTAAAATAAAAAATTCTAGGAAAGGACAAATGGTACTCTAGGGAAAATGTAGATGGAAATTTTCCTCACCTCATTTAGTAAAATATTTTGGGGACCAAAATCATTGCTAAATGGGTAGGTATGATCTGGAATGAATTATTAGATAATTTGTCATTTTTCTTGGTAATTTTTAGGTGGAAACATTGGAGAAATTGGCTTATAGGGCTCATTTTAAGTGCAGGTCCAAGTTTTGTGATTTGGGGTATGGAACATTCTAGTCAAAGTTTAAGGCATCGGATGACACTTTTTGGGATATGAAATTTGTGAACATATCTCCCAACCCCTCAACATTTTTCTGCATATCAAAACCTTTTCAATAGCTTGAAAATAACCTCAAACAAAATTCATATGTAGAATTTATACCTTTGCAAGTTGGCCTAACCTATTGACCACCATGGTATCAAGTGGATTCCACATTAATCCTCATTACTCATACATGTGGGGCTAGTCATGAGTGTACTTTCAAGAATATTATAAAGGGTCATGTTGAAGGGTCTAAATTCCCAATGCTCAATAGTAGGGATTAAACCCAAGGACGATGACCAATTAGAATCCTCCATGTTTTGTATGGAATAATACTTTGGGTTAGTGGTCCGACAATCGTTCGATGGGATTTAAAAGTTATCTAATTTCCTCATTTTTATTGTTTTTTGTTTTAATCCTATCTACTGCAGAAAATAAATGAATTAAGAAATTTTGAGAAATATGTGTGGAGGATAACCTATGGAAAAAATCAATGGAAACTATATAATAATTTAGATTCTTGAAGAAATAATCCCACTAAGAATATGTTACTCATTAGATAACATCTAGGAAACAATAACTAATTAACAATAGGAAGAGATAAAATTTAACTATGAGACATTTAGAAATAATTCCACAATATCCCAGATAACGGAAACGGAAGATTAACTAATAAATAAAATAATAATTTACCGAAAGTATCTGAAAATTCATTCAACCAAATAAGATGGCTTAAAAGTATTGAAATTCTTACTAGATTCCTGCAACATTTAATCAATCATAGAATTAATCCACAATGATGAATAAACACAAAAAAATTCAGCAAACCAAAATGTATTGACTCCAAAGAGTTTTTGAATTCAACATTCAAATAATCCTCCACATACAATCCTCTTGAAATCCCTCCAAAGATCGAAAAACTATTGAAATAGTTACAAATATCAAAGACCCCTCCATAAGACGTTGAGCTCTTTATTTATAAGATAAAAACTAATTTAATTATGGAATAAAACTAAAATTCACTTTATAAAAAGTCATGCAATATAGTCATGTAATTTTCATCTTTGGTGAACAAAAGTCTTGATATATCATCCATGCAAAATGTACATGCATTTAACCACATCTCTAATTAACTATCAATTTCAATTCATCGACTTTCTCCTCATAAATCTTTCCTTGATTAAATAATCCAACTTCTTGTTCTTTCTTTAGCAACCTCATGCATGCATCTTTAATTTGATTTGTTTTTTTTATTTTAGGCACACTGAACTCCAATTGAGTTTTTCTTCAATATTAGTAATCATTTGCTTCTAAAATTGGAATGGTCATGCACCCACTCAACAATTGTTTCAACTCTGTTCTCATGCTTGTGTTTGTCAGTTGACAGAAATCTACTAGTTTGCAACATGCAACATTTAAATTCTTCGCACCATTGTATATGATTCCCATTGCATGTACCTAGATCATAGAAAATATTAGGAATAAAAATATCTTCTTTTAACAAATTTATCAAATAAAAAAAATTATTGATGTTAAAATGAATTATTCAAGTCACTTCTTTGAGCCTAATTTCCTTTATTTTGAAAACCTGAAAGTACAAACCGTGCCAAATCAATAAAAAATTATAAAACAAAAGTTGTATCTATTGATGATATATTTCCAATTATATAATTAATTATCAAAATGGATATCAGAATCAAAACTTAGAGAAAAAATACCAAAATAATTTTACATGTCGTAGCTTTATTTCAAAAATTGTAAACAAACAATGCTGAATCATGAAAACTTATAACTACAAAGTTGTAGAGATAAGTGATTCCTTTCCTATAATATAATGAATTAATCAAATGGAGTTTGGGATCAAACATTATCATAAAAATACCCAAATGGGTTCTTCTCTCGTCGACGAATTTTTGGAACTTGTTATGCACTTGGGAAAAATGGCATTTTTTAGCACAGTTCATGAGAGAGGATCAATGGTCTGGATCCTTTCTTCCCCATGATTAAATGAATAAAATTTAATCTATTGGTTCATATCTCATGGGAATTGGCTCAGACAAGTTATTCCTTTTCACTTGACTTCATATGTATTTCACTGACGCCAACGACCCATTGATGAAAAATGTGACCCTTTTTTCAACGAACTATGCCAATGTTGTTGGATTACTGAGAGGGGGGGTGGATTAGTAATAGAGAAATATAATCCTTTTTAACCATAAAATGAAAGTTTTATATCAATGTATCATTATCATCCAATAGTTTCAGAGTAAATAAATAATGAACAATCATACACATACACAATACATTAGTGTTTTTACGTGGAAAC
>CBVK0100964379.1:0-10284 GCA_900067695.1 Picea abies | reverse complement strand
TCAAGGATCGTTGCACCCTTATCATTTTTCAAGTTGAGACAATATTCTTTGGTAGGGTTTTTAGGAAAGGAGAGATGATTCTATTTCCAAGGGAGAAATTTGTATTTCTTCAATAGCTTCAGGGGACAGAGGATTAAGCAATACACATATTATCGGTGATCACGGGGGTGAATATATGAGTGTGAATATATGAGCTGAAGTCGAACACCCATAGAATCATTCGATCGAAGGTCATTTATGAAAACTTATCATTGAAGGCGAGGAAACTTGCAATTGAGGCATGCAAGTTCCAAGGTACTATAGAGTTTCTAAACTGTCTTCCTGCAAGTTCCAAGGTACTATAGAGTTTCTAAACTGTCTTCCTAGATAATGCATTGAAGTCGATAGGAAGTGGTCTGACACAGGAGGGCCTCAATGTATCCCCCATCAATGACACGAAACAGGTGCAAATATTTGAAGTATATGAAACATGGATTGGTGTATGACTGACTCAAGGATGGTCGACATTGTAAAACGTTTACTTTCAACTGGACTTCTCTTGAACATATGGATGACACGATAACTATATTGGTAGCATTCACTCAAAAGAGGATCACAAACTAAAGTGTATACTCATGGAGGAAAATTATCAACAAGAGACAAATGGATTTCTCAGCCTTGGAACAAGGAGTTAAAGGGTGTCATGTTCAATATCGACTAGCTTCCAAAGATTAACAGAGATTTCATATAAGTTCTCTTTCCCAATTTCCCCCCACCATGTCTGACGAGCACCTCTACATTTTTACACAAGATTGAGGAGGATAACATATGATTGTACTATAATCTCATCCTTTGAATGAGTCCTTCAGAGTATTTTTAGTGAACCCTAGGAAGGAGTGGTTTGGTCCCATATGGGTCTTTCAATGTAATTTTACGAGTCCATAGAAAGTAAACTTGGTGGTTTTTCATGTTTAGAGAGTTTGAAAAACACTTAAAGAAAAATCCAGAGGTTAACTTTTTCGTAAATTTAGTCTCCCAAGCCTGAAAAAAGTATAAAATAATACCTAGGAGAACTCTTATAGCCATGATTGACTAGAGTATTCATTTTTCGTAATTAATCATACTCATCCCAAAAAAGGGGTAAACTAAAATTGAATAGATGCTCTTTCAAATTATTTAATGAGGGTGAAAGAAATCAAGTTCGCTCAGCAATCTTTTTGTATTTATAGGGTTTCAAAAAGAGCTTAAAGAAAATTCCCTATAATGTTTTGGCATTTTTTTTTTAAGTTTTTCTTTTTCTTCGGGAAAAACAATAAAAAAACATGTTTGATCGTAACTGTATGTTTCAAATACGACCCGGTCACCTGTGAAATCTAGAACAAATCATCAATCGTGTTTTATAATTAAAGCAACCAATTAAGGACTATATTAAAGTGGGTAAAAATAAAAAAGAATATTAAAAGGAATATTCTTCAATAGGTTAAAATAGACAAATGTAATTTGTTTTTCACCACTATGTTTTTACCTCTTTCATAGTGAAAAAATCCCTCTTTTGGTTGAAACTTTAGGCAAGGATTGTGAGCATATCAGTGGACGATTCAGACTCTCGTTTTCTCCAGGTAATAGATCTTCTCTTCCTCCTTCATTTGATTGTCATTTTTTGTCATTTCAAGTTGTTTTTGGTTGATTTTGAGCTTGTGGGAAATACCTAAAATCCGCCTCCCAGGTGTCACAAGTTGCCCATATCAAGAACTGTGACACTCTAGAGTGTCGCAGTATTTCCCAAACGGGAACTATGACACTGTTTCTCTGTGTACAATACTTATAGTGCGACATCCAGAAACCCAAATTTCTCTTTGATTTTGAGAAGTGATGCTTGAAAATTTTGGTTCTTGGCTGACAAATAAATTCTTTCTTGGTTGTTTGTATACTTTTGACTGGTTAAAATGTTGGAATGGAGGGAAATAGAGCATGAATTAGAAGATCAAATTGTCGCTAATGACCCTGGAGGGAAATAGAGCATGAATTAGAAGATCAAATTGTCGCTAATGACCCTAATACTATGTTGGCTCTTCGGAGGTGTGGATTGGGAAAAAGTTTCAAGATCCATGGAATGAGTGCTTAGGTTAATTTTTTAGATTTTTTGGTGAAGATGCGGTAACCTGGCGAACAAGTGTTCAACGTTGATGTCCATGATTTGAATTTGGAAATTGAAGACATCTATTTTTTAACCAGGATGTCAAGGAGAGGAGAGCAAATATCGTTGTCTGGATTCAGGGGAGGTGGTGAAAATACCAAGAATTACATTACACAATATTGCATTGTCGGGACAAGGAAAAGTAGTGGGAAGATTCTCATTAAAAATGTGAGAGACCTCTCTTTAAGAACCGTTTTATTAAACATTACTCGAGTTGTGGGAAGTGAAACTCCTCATTTGGCCAGCAACGCTTAGATGCAATATCCAGTAGAATGTATGGATCCAACGGTGTTTAATTGGTGTGAGGGATTACTCTAAAGAATGAAACATTTGTTGACAAAGAGAAACACTAGTTGACTAAAGAAATATGGTTACGAGTCAATATTAGTCTCTTTCTTCCTAGAAAGAGTTCCACTTTTTCGTTTACCGTCTATGGTGTTAGACGAATACCCTAACCCATGACAGCCTCGAATGAAGAGGTGGGTGGGCCTGATGACGCACCATGGTGGCTATCCCATAGTCTCATACGATGAGAATTTCTTCAAATGGATGAAGAAACAACTCATCATGGTAGAGGACTATGCCTATGAAGGAATGAATTTCCAAGGAGGTCCAAATCTAATCCTTCCAGCAAGGTATTAGTGGAATGAAGCAAGTAAAAAAGAAACCATTTTTAAATTTTGATTTTTTTTTTGGTGTATTGAGACTAATTTGGCTTTCAACATGCAAATATTGGACCGTCCAGACCATATGCGTCCTTTCCAATTCATAAGCAAGGTGAGATAGGTGTTATGGTGGCTCACAATCATGAGACATCAGAGGATCTTGAGGAGATAGAGCATAACATCTAGGGACTGACTATAGGCATTCCAGACATTCAGATTGATGACATGTCATGTCAGTACCAACGGAACACGACAAGGGTTTATGGACATATATCCCATCTTCTCTAGAGGGTAGCTCAGGAAATAGTGTGTTATCATGAGAACCATGTTTAAGATTTATTTTAGTCTTTTTGACCATCGACATGTATCTATATGAAAGCTATAAGCTTGGTGTTGTCTCAACACATTTTGTAAAAATTTTGGAACCTTAATATAAAGTGATTTTTACTTTTGTTTTATTCATTGCAAAGTGTGTATGTAATCTTTACAGATGTTTCAAATTTGTATATAACACATGATTAGTTAAAGTGTCTGTCAATGTATTTAGACTTCTGGGAATATGTTGAAATTCTAAATAATCAAATTCTAGTTCCAAGAGGCGAACCCTTAAATATACTTGTAAAAGAGTAGGAATTCGGATAGAATAAATGTTACTTAACTACAGTACCACAAGTTGATATTGAATTTATACAACTAAGTGGAGAATACCAAGTGAAATGGATTTGGTTAATAGTTCAATGAATGCACTATATTCCACAATTTTATTAGTTGCACATCCAAGGCATATACCTTGTAGACTTATCAACTCATTAGTAGGTGTGTAGATTTCCCATGTGGCAGATGCAAGGTTATGGGTATTGCGGCTAGCACCATCAACAAAGCCAACATAAGGTAGAGGAGATACCAACATATGCAAATCAAGCATAATACAACATAATAAATAAGTAGAAATCAACAAAAAAGGAAACAAAAGCACACTAAAGTATGTTACAATATTTACAAAGCACTTATGTATAATAACTCTAATCATAGTACATTTTAAGGTAAAGCCCATTTATGGGTTCACCCAAAGAAACTCCATCGTAATCTACCCGCTCATAAGCCCCTTTTTCTAATACGTGTTTAACAATGTAAGGGCCATGCCACATAGAGTCGAATTTTCCAGCTCCTAAGTTTTCACGATCCTGGTCATATAGAAGGACTAAGTCACCTTCAAAAAATACATGAGGTCTAACAGTTTTATCATATTAATCTTTGACATGTTCTTTATGCATTTCGTTAGCCAGGGCGGCATCATGATGAGTTTCATCTAATTGTGTCAAATGTAAAAGGTATTCTTCCTCGGCTGAAGTATTAGGAAGCAATTCAACCGTTAGTTTCAAAGATGGTATTTTTCATTCAATCGGTAGCACGTATTCTAAACCATACACCTATTGAAATGGCGTAAAACTTGTAATTGTTTTAAAATAAGTTTGATATGCCCATAATTATGAAAAAAACTTCATATGCCAATTCGATTTGTGAATCCATACCATCCTATGAAGCATAGTTGACAAAACTTTGTTAGTAGCTTCAACTTGGCCATTGGCCTGTGGATAGTAAGGAGTTGAGTTTTCATGTCGTAAACCCAACTTCGAGGTTAATTCTGACATCATATAATTGTGAAAATGAGTGCCATGATCAGTGACAATGGCTTGAGGCACACCGAATCGATTAATAACGTGATTAAAAACTAAGAGAGCTATAATTTTCTCGATATTGTTATATGTGGGAATCACCTTAGCCCATTTAGTAAATAGTCTATAGCGACAATAATGTACACATGCCCCCCGACCGAGTGAGGATTACATGTCATGAAATCAATACCCCATTTAGCAAATTGACCAACGAAAACTACAGGGTGAAGAGGAGAAGGAGGGGCATGCAACTTACAATTGTATATCTAGCATGCATGACATTTTTGGATTGCAAGGATGCAATCTTTAAACAATGACGACCAAAAATACCGCTCCTGTAGAAGTTAAGAGACAACTAGCTCTTTTTAACAAGACTTCAAGGAAATCATACATGGCATAACATTTTGCAAAGCATGGCACAGTTATGGTGCATTTTATGATATGATTCTGATGCTCATAAAAGAAACAAAACTTGCACATAAAAATAAAATATCAACTCCTATAATTGATTTATCTTGAAATTTACTTCATGGAGAACCACATTACTTCCGAGGCATGAACGTTTGGCATCAAACTTCGAATTTTATTCCAGGTGATATCAAATGTAAAGATGATATCTCTAAATAATAGGTAGATATTAAGTTGCAAAGATACCCATTATCTCTAGTAGCCATCAAAGTTAGACCAGATCTTATCCTCGAATTTGCTTTCATGCATATAGAAATTGATATGAGAATGTAGTGGTTGCAAACATCGTATTTTATGAATCCGTGGACATCTTCGGCTTGCTTCAAATTAGTCAGATTGACGTATTCTATTTTTTCATTATTCGTTTCATCAATTTCAGTACTCGAGACCCATAATTGTTTCCCTGGTCAATCCCAAAGTTCTGATGATAAGCAATCCATTCTTCTAGTTTCTCAACAATGCAGTTGAGGTAATCGTGGATGGGAAGTCTTCCTACTTATCTAATTAGACATCAAACTTTGAATATCTTAACTATCTTCGGGTTCTCTAATACAATTACTGAGATGATGGTAAGGACGTTCCCTTTCGAGGTACTACGTGGGCTTCGTAATATATATGCCCTTCTTATTTTTTAAACTTTTCTTTCTTTCAATAATACTTATGCTTCATAGAAAAAAAAAAATCTTATAATGGAAATGATCTTCATTTAAGATATAGCATCCTTGACAAACTTTTTGATGGCTTACAATGGAAATTCACACATTAGGAGTTAAGTCGACCCATAAGGAAATGACTTCACACATTAGGATAACTTTCAAAATTTTCAACATTAGGAGTTAAGTCGACCCATAAGGAAATGACTTTGTATGAATGAATTTTGGTATAAAGATTTCATACAAGGATGGAATTTGATGGGCAAATTGTCTTGCCAATTTTTCTATCAAATATGATCAAAAATTTCTTAAAACCCTAACTATCTTGCTTAAAATCTATAGAACATGCACTGTAGTAGTTTAAACAGTCAAATTAGATAGACTTTGCTAGTTTAAAATTCCAACCCTCACTTCATGTAATGGTTTCAAAACATAAAGGAAATTAATCCACCTTTAAAGATAAAGTGAAAACCATGGTTTTTATTTAAATAATAAAAGTGGATTATAATATAATGATATAATTATAGTTCTTTCCTTTTCAATGGCATGGGGTAATTCCAAAGTCATGGTATAACTTAATGTCATAATTGGAAAAGGGAATGGGATATATTTTTTAAAAGTGGGTTATGTATGGAACTAATATGGTGGATTTATGAACTTTAGATAATCGACCCACTCTCCTTTAATTAAAGAAAAGTAATGGTAATGAGGTTAGGAAAATGCTGATGAGGTAAGGAGATGTATATGAGAATAATGGGTCAATGCAAAATAGTATATGAGAAGTGAGAAATGGGATCCAAATTTGTGATAATTCAAGATCCTCAACAAATTTATAAAGTACGATATCATCCTTGTCAAATGCACTTATGTCTATCTGAGAGTCTATAACTTGTGCAACTTCAAAATTTACCAACGACCATCATTGTTTAGCCACCATCATTGTTTATCCATTAGAAAATACTCATTATAATCAATAAAAAAAATTCTTGCATGGCGAAAAACTTGAAGATATCATCGAGCCATCTAGGATCCAACTAGATTGGTGAACTTTTAAATATATTGTAGCATCTCGGCGAGTGTGCACAAGATTCTGTGCAATCAAATGTGAAATGAGTGGGAGCCTGTTAAGTATTGTTGACCAAAAATGTATTCAAGAACCCATTCTTGTTTTATTTTCCAAACTTTCTTATATTTGATATCAGTTTTCTCTTTCGTAGAAGTATCCATCATGCTTCTATAATCATGAGTTATGTGACCATAATTGTGGCATTTGTAACATTCAACATTATGTGGAGCCACATAAGAATTTATTTCTTGAATATTTCTTCCATAAGCCTTGCAATCTAAAACTTTATGTCTAAAATTAGTACAATTAAAACAATTACCATAAAAGAAATGTACATACCTGTGAATGAATGATCTTGTCTATGTTGTAGTCCTTCTGAATTCCTGCCTTGGATGATCATGATCTTCTCTTCCATAATTATGATTATATGCATTATTGAATGTGGAAGGTCTTGTTGAAGATTTATCTCTATTATATGAATTCTTCTTTGATTCTTGTTGACCATGATCCATTCCTTTGAGTACTTCTACATAACTCTTACCCTTTTCTTCACTCTTCCTTTATGGAAACCTAGAGTGCTTCTCTTCAACTTTCTTTGTTGATGATGTGGGTGTTTCTCTCTCTTCAATGTTTTTGTTGAGATTGACAATTTTACTTCTCAATGTGACAACTTCTTCTTCAAGCTTCTCAAACTCTTCTTATTTCTTCATCATATGAATCTTCATGACTTCTTTTGTTCTCTTTGCTTCTTCAAGTTGGATCTTCAAGGAGATGATTTCTTCTTCAAGTCATTTTTCTTGTTGACTAAATTTAGCTTCAAGCTGGTTTAAATTCTCAAATATTTCCTTGAGATGATTTGTCAAAATATTATCTCTTTTATATGCTTCCTTTATTTGTGCTACCATTTCATCTTCCAAACCTTGCTTCTCTTCCATCTAACTTCTGTATGTTTCTTCAATCCTCCTGGCTTCTTCCAGTTGAGCTTTTAGATTCATGATGACCTGTTGGACTTCTTAGGAACTTTATTGATAATTATTTTTGACTAATTGTTCCTCAAGAAACCTATTTGTATTCCTTTATTTCTTCAACTCATCTAAATCACTGATTAATTCTACTTCAATATCAACTATACCTTCTTCACAGTCTTCTTCTTCTGAATCTGTCTGACATGATGACCATATTTCTTCTTGTTTTTTTCTTACATATTCTTTATCATTCTCTGGATTTGTGATGGGATACTTCTCAAAGTAGATATTATGTAACGTGTCTCAAATTTCTTTAGCTAATGAACATTTTCCAACTTTCTCTCTTACTGAATCATATAATCCTTCCTAAATGAAATCCATTGATATTTTGTTGCTTCTTTTCAATTCCTTCTTGGTTGCAGTCTTTAGTTTCTTTGTATCGGTGTATCATGTAACGACTAATTGTCAAACATCATACCCTTGTGCCTCTAAGAATTTGTTCATCCTGATACTCCACATTTCAAATCTCTGACCATTCTGACCATCAAATTGTGGTACCCCAAACATAGTGTACTCCATGATCTTCCTTGCAATGGTTAAACTAATTCCTGAAGGAACCTTCTCTGATACCAATTGTTGTAATACTTGGGGGGGGTGAATCAGTATGAGCACTTTTACCACTTTTAACCACAATATATAAACTTCAATCTTATCAGCAATATATCATTGATGTATCATCTATAATTGAATTCAATATATCGTGAGCATATAAACATAAGAATCATCACATCCAATACACAGCACACCAGGATTTACGTGGAAACCCAATGGGAGAAAACCACGGAATTTTTTCTTATATATTGTCAATAATGCATTCATTGGAAGCACCAACTTCCCAATTCTCCTGCTAAAACTAGAAGGATGCTATGACCCCCTATTTACAAGATCCAACTTGAAGGAAGCTACAAGTCCCTAAATTCTCCGGCTCCACCCAGAAGGAGGCTACAACCCCCTAATTCTTAGGCTCCAACCTGAAGGAAGCTCCAACTCCCTGTTTTCTCTAGCACCAACTGGAAGGAGTCTACAACCCCCTTTCCTTTCACTATCTCGTCGCCCTGAAATATAAATGTAGACCAAACTGTCACTACCATTGTCACTGCCACTACCACTGCCACTATCACTTTCACTTTTATTGTCACCGTCACATCAGCCTGTCACATCAACTCGCCACCACCACTGTCATTGTCACTGACATATCATCTTCAACCTATCATTATTGTTGATACTCAACATCAACAAACCAAATCCTCTCACATGGATATCACCAAACCATGTACATCACTCATTAACCATGTACATCAACCTATACCAACCATGCATCAACACCTGTACCAAATTGTGCATCAACAATGCACCAACACCTGTACCAATCCATGCATCAACCATGCACCAAAACTTGTACCACACTAGGTATCAACCAAGTACCACAACTTGTACCATGTGCATGAACACCTATGCCATACAATGTGCCAACCATGCACATAAACCATCAACCTGTACCATAAACCAAGTACCATGAAATACCATATCACTCTCAATCATTCCATGTACCATAAGTTATCATCAATTAAGTGCCTCAAGCATAACAAAGATAGCATCAATACCAAGATACCAATAGAGCCAATATGTGCTACTAATCAATGTATTGTAAAATCACTAAGGTGTGCCTCAACATGTACCAATGTCACCAAGACATGTACCAATAATATGCCTCACACCATGCACTAAGGGTCTGTCGCATACATATACCATATGCCTCAACAAGGTACTCAATAATGTACCAATATCCCCAACATATGCCTCTAACCATGCACCATATCATCAACCACATACCTTAAAAAACATGTCAATCATCCATAGGCAATGTACCTCAAACATGTGCCATATCACTCATGATATGCCTCAACTAATTACCATAACCATGTGCCAATATATCCAATATATGCACCATTAATAAACCTTAACAAGTATACCTTAATCGACATGTACCATACATCCAAGATATGCCTCAAGGAATATACCAAAACTCACAAGGAAATTCCTCAAGTATGTTCCACAATATAACCAAGATGAAACCTCATAACACATAGAATAACATTCCTTTACATATGCAACTGACCTGATGCCTCTGATCCTGATACACAGACCTGTAGATTTACCTCAATCCTCAACAACATGGAACTAGCATCCTTTCCCACTTATACCTTGTCCTCGCGGGACAGAGACTACCTGTCATGCAGAGCCTTGTGTGACGAGCACTATGCAACCCGCCGGGGTGCCTCGCGTGACACCCTCAAGTTGACCCACGAGGGCCTACTTAATTAGGGTTACAGAAAAACCTAGCTCTTTGCATCTCTGAAAATTTCACTCTTCCTTCGCACTTTATTTTTTTCCTTAGACTCAACCTCGGATTCACCAATAAACCAATATATTCTTATAAGATAGATATTCAATGAATGTGTGTGTGTACTGTTATCGCACAGTTTGTAGGAAAGGTTTAAGTAGCTAGAAGGCAAGGCTCAAACTGGCGTAACAGGAGCTTCCCCACCCACTGT
>CBVK0100964378.1:0-10284 GCA_900067695.1 Picea abies | reverse complement strand
CAGATGAACTAATATCATAGTAAAACAATCAAACCCCAATGGTACACTCCCTGGCTCGATCTAGAGTCCAAGGGGTTCCATCGATGCCTCTGCATCCTCGAGGTCAAAAATCTTGCACACTCAGTAAAACGAGTCAACAACACCTATCTATGTCAATGCATTAAAACAACATGTCATCAACACATAATGCCTCATAATCAAAATCAAATGTTTTAATAAAAGAATAATTTGGATCACTTGCGAGCAAGTGTCCTCAAAGAATAAGTTCACTCAGTGTGCCAGAGTGGGATGTTACAGTGTGGTTGTAGTAATCCTATAGGGTGTCTAAATTCATCTTTCACTTGCTGACATTCTAGACATCTCACCACATAACTAACAATGTCTAATTTCATTCCTTTCTACAAGAATAAAGGAATAAGGTCTCCCCTCATCTTTGTGACTCCCGGATGAGCCATGTACACTGCTCTATGAGCTTCTCTTGAGATCAATTTTCTCAATTCATCATTAGGCGGTACGTAAATCCTATTATCATACCTCATCAATATGCCATTGTCTAATTTATAACCTTCAAAACTTGGTACCATCATGGTGTCTTGTCTAATATTTTCCTTAACCCTTTTGTACCAGCCATCGTCAACCTATATAGTTAGAATATTTTCTTGAAGATTCGTCTAAAGAGGTATTACTGAGAATATGCGTGGTCTCTGACTCAATGCGTCTACCACTCTGTTCACCATACCTTTTATGTAAGTAATATCGAAGTCATATTCACTAAGTAGTTATGACTAATGCCTCTATCGGGTGTTCAAGTTAGTCTCCATAAATATATGTTGTAGTCCAAAGTGATCTGTCTTTAGTTTGAATTTCCATCCAATCAGATAGTGTCTCCAAACTCTCAAGGCATATAGATTGGCCAATAACTCCAAATCATGTGTTGTGTAGTTCTCCTCATGATTTCTCAATTTCTTTGAAATGTAAGCGATCACTCGACCATCTTGCATCAAAACTCCACCTAAACCTTCCTTGGATGCATCTGTGCATACCAAGAATTCATTGTCTATGTCAGGGACCTTGAGTATCGGTGTTTCCTCCAACAACTCCTTGAGACTTTTAAATGCTTCCACGCATTTCTCACTCCATATAAACTTCTTTTTTTTCTTTTGCAATTCCGTGATCAGATTTTCTATGTTTGAAAAACCTTCGACGAACAGTTGGTAATATCCTGCAAAACCCATAAAGTTGCATACTTCTTGTACATTTTTCATTGCATTCCATTCCATAATAGCCTCTATCTTCACTGGATCCACAATGATACCTTCACCAGATATGATATTCCCTAAGTAATGAATCTTTGATTAGTAAAGAGAACATTTCGACAGTTTCCTGTATAATTTATTTTCTTGTAGACATTGTAGTGCCAATCTGAAATGTTCGTCATGATATTCCTTCATCCAGTAATAAATCAATATGTTATCAATAAATACTTAAAAAAAATTGTTCAAGTATTCATAGAACACCCCATTCATCAAGCTCATGAATACCCCAGGGCATTGGTCAGTCCGAACAGTAGGACTGTATACTCATAATGATCGAATCTCATCTTAAAAGTAGTCTTAAAGATATTTTCCTCCTTAATCCGTAGCTGGTGATATCATGATCTCAAAGCAATCTTCGAAAACACCATCGCTCCTTTCATCTAATCAAAAAAATCATCTATTCTTGGCAACAAATATTAGTTCTTGATCGTCACTTTGTTTAGTTGAAGGTAGTCGATACAAATTCTCCATGATCCATCCTTTTTTCTTACAAAAAATAACTGGCACACCCCAAGGTGACACACTCAGACGTATAAGTCCCAAGTCCAATAATTCCTTCATTTTCATTTTCAAATCCTATAACTCATTTGTTGAAATCCAATAAGGCGTTCTTTCTATCATCTCAGTTCCACGTTTCAATTCGATTGTAAACTCCAACTCTTTGTTGGGTGGAAAACCTGGTGGCTCTTCTGGAAACACATCAACAAACTCTCATACTACTGGAAGGTTTTCTAATCCTTCCACCTCCCCCCTTTCGTTTAGTGCTAATATTGCATGTAACTTACATCCTTTGTGCATGATCTTATGTAGCTGTAAGGAGGAAATGAGCCTCAAGGACACTCCCTGGTTTCTTCCTACAATTAGTCTTCTCTGTCCCACATCATCTGTCAAGATTAACCATTTTGTCTTACAGTTGAGTATCGTATCATGCAATTCCAACTAGTCCATACCGATCACTATGTCATATGATCCTATGATCATGACATATATGTTTGACTTCATTACAAAATCTCCCAATTCAATGTTACAGCTCGTAACCCTTCCTTCAAACTTTTGTTTGGTACCCAAATCCATTTCTACGTATCTAAACTCTTCTTGCTTGACTGCTTTTACTTTAATTCTCTTTAGCGCTCCACTAGAAATAAATCTCTTCGTAGCACCTGGATCTATCAAAATACTAAAAGTTAGGTTAGCAATTGTACCTGACGTCTTGAGCACAGTGGACTGGTGCTCAGCCTCACAGTTATTCACCACTGCATGAATCCTGTGGACCTTCCCAAATATCCCATTGTAGTGGGTCCTGGTGATATGATCTCTCTAGTCTTCTCAATATGACTGTCTCGCTGGTAATGTGGCTCTCTAGATGTCCAACACCCAGTCTTCAGTTCGGTACTCCTATTCCCCGAAGTAGAAGTTGTTGGCCTACCAACTTGAGATCCTGGTCTGTTCTGCTGAGCATGCCTAAACTATTGTTATTGCGGGTGATGCTATTGTTGATGTTGTGGTCCTCTATAAGTAGTCCTTTGTTGAGGAACTGGTCATCATGGTGTCTTGAACATGGGTCCTCTAGATGTATCTTGATACCCTGATGTCTCTCTGACTGGTGTTTGATGCTGCTGCACTCCTGAGGTTGTCTGTCTAGTCAGTCTTACAAGAGTCTTTCCCTGACCCCCGTTGGTCAACTCTTCCTCCGATGTGAGGTCCTTCTAGACTGCATCGTGCAACATCTGAGGCATTAGGATCCTCACCTTCTCAAAAATGTTTAAGTTAAGGCCAAATACATTTTTTTTTTACCTTTATATTCTCTGTGTTCAGATGTGGAGCATACCAAATCATCTCCATACACTTGGCCTCATACTCCGGTATGGTATGACCACCTTGTTGTAAGGTGTTAAATTCATTGAGTTGGCACTCGATGAATTCGTCTGACAAATACCTCTCCCAGAAACACTCCTCGAACAATTCTCATGACATGTCTTCGACAACCATGTTTGGTTGAGGTAGGAGCGTCTTCCACCATAGAAGAGTGCTTCCCTTAAGCTAAAAGACTGCCATGTGGACCTTCATGTTGGAGGTGTAGTCACAAAGTGAATATAACATCGCCATGTTTTCTAACCATGCCTTGGTGGCTTAGGCATCCGTGGGACCCATGAACTCGAGAAACTTCACCTTCTCGAGTTCTCTTTGAATGCTACCACTACTAGTTGGAGCGCACTATGAACCCTCATTGGGTATAGGTGCTCCGGCCTCATCTCTATATAGTCATTTTATCATGGCCTCTAAGATCCTCTAAAAGGACCTCATCAAACCAACCACATCTCCCACTGCAACTTGTTCCTGCCCAATGACTTGTTCTTATCCTTGGGGATTAGACCCCTCTAGCATGGATGCTACTGGAGGTGTTGCACCTTTCCCCCTAGCACCATGTTTTCTACCTCCATGGCATCCTCTAACCATGATTACCTGCATGGAAAAATTTCAAATTTTAATTAGCGATAAGGTATAAGTGATAATTTTGACACATGGAATACGTAAGGGTCCAAAATCACAAGGTTGAACCCACTCTGATACCATATGTAATGAACTCTCCATTACAACAACAAAAGTGATGTACAATATGTAATTATTATTTTTTCATTAGGAAATTAAACGTCACCACATAAAGAATAGCAACACCATCGACACATCATCCTAATTAATAATGAAACATAATTAATGCATTGACATAATTAATAATGACACATATTCAACACATCATCACAATAAATAATGAAACGTATATCAATGGATCATCACAATAAACAATGACACATATATCAATGCGTCACAATCAATTGAAGCAAGATACTAAAAATAGATCAACCATGGCACTTAATATTAAAGAAAAATACTCGTCCAACCTATCCTGCATGGTTAGGACCCCCAAGACACATAAGCAACACTCAAGCCTAGGATTCATCCGATTGATTTTGACCATTTAAGGTCTTAGGACTGGAGACTGTTCTGAGGAATAAGGAAGTGTCTAAATCCCACTAATCTAGTCATGTTGAAATTCAACTAGATCAATTAATCAATCTTAATAATCAATTATTCATGGTGCGAGAAAATTTACTACAACATACATTATTTTAATTGACACAATAGTCCAACTACAAATCATATATCAATCTAATTGACGCAAATTCCACCTATGAAGCATTCCAACATAAACCACAATTAACAAGATCACCATTCCCACCTAATCATCAATTATTCAAGGTGCAACATGATATTATATGAGTACAAGGATATTTCATTAAGAATAATAAATTGAAAGCATAATTACAATCTCAATCTCATGCAACTTAACTATATATATTTATATTAAGGAATATCCTCGAGGAGTATGTCAAGGAAAAGCTAAATTACATAGTCATTGTGAGAACCCATAATAAATCAATCTTCTTAAGCAATCCATTGAATTTAACACCGCCTTTACATTATGTATCCATTTATAAGGATAATAAAATCATTCCTAAAATCGATTAATAAGAATTCAATTGTTATCATATCCCTCTTTAAAGAGATAAGAATGTCAATCATAACATCAACATGAAAGGATTATGTGATGACCTAAAAATCTAATTTAAATAAAGGATTATGTGATGACCTAAAAATCTAATTTAAATTTAAAGGAAGAAAAAATCTTATTAAAACAATATTTGAGAACTTCAAGGATAAATTAAAATCCAAATTAAAGTTTAAAGCAAGGACCAATTTTCTTCTTAACAATATATGAGAACTCTTGTTACCTTACTTGCACATCCATTTAACAAAAAGGTCAACATCATATTGAATAATTCATAAGGAATCTCTCCCTCCTTCATATCTATAAATAAAGACTATAAAAAGTCCACTTCATAGCAAGAGTAAATCAAGACTATGGGGGCTACTTCAATGTTTTTATACAAGATCGATAGTATTTCAATGCCATATAAGTAGTATGTAGATCAAGAAATATTAACTAATAAAGGTAAGGAATCCAAGATGACTTGGAAAACCATTATGGAACTAAAGGAAGACCCAACTAAAAACATAATGATGCCCATGCTATCTTAAAAGTTCAGTAAAGAGTTAAGGGGAGATCAACTGTATAAGATTTACATAAGGATATATATGTTAACTCACAGGTCAAATAAAAGAACTACAACATCAGAGAAATTGAGCATTAAATAAGATTTAACATTAAATTATATCTAGGTAAAAATACAAGGGCTAGGAGAAGGTCCAATTCTTTAAAAACTTAAAGGGTGGCTATGCAACTTTGTTATTCATGCAATGTTTAAAGGGTGTGGAATCTGCCATTTGAGGTGGCTGCGAACAAGTAAGTAAGGGACTGTATGATCTTAGACTCCAAGCGAAAACTGGATTTATTCCGCAATCAACACATACCAAGACAATCACCAGGCAACTCTCAACGTATCTGGAACTGAAGAATTTAAGGTGAAAAGCACAAGACAGAGCTAGATTTGAATTCGACCTGCAGTGACTTTCATCAATTTAAATAGTAGACAAGAGTGAAGCATCATGCACACCACTGGGAGATTACATGTGAGACAACAATCAGGTCAATCTGATCCACAAGTGAATAGATTTCATGCGTAATGCATAGCTGGATTAAAAAAACAAAATAGGTTCTACAAATTTAATAGGAACCTGGTTACGTCTTGGTGAGAAAACCCACGCAAAAATCGATAAAATCAAGATCTGAAGGTATATACGTGTCTTAAAACTGCTTGGATAGGTTAAGGTTACATACCTAAAATTGTTGGCGATTTCAATAGGAAATTAAAGGTTACTTGACATTCCTAGATAGAGCATCTCGTTCAACACTGATAACTAGTCTGTTGAAAGGACTCTAGATTACAACACTGGATTTAACCAACCAATACTACGACGAATTTGGTCAGAGTGGACGATATCAAGGAAATCGACTATAAATTGATCATCGATATGGGTCTCAATCTTAATGATAATACCTACTTCGAATATGAAAATATGGAATTCGAAGCGAAAAGTGATTTTTAACAACTGGTGAAGATTCTAAAATCTTTCAAAATCCGGTTCATAAATGAAAATGGGAATTAAGTCTTCCAGGTCTACGGTGTAGAAAAATATAAAACTGTAATGAAAGTTTACATTTTGAGGTAACTAGGTTCGAAGGATTCTCAAATATCTCCATTAAAACGATTCCCAATATGCGTTTTCTAGAGACCCGAATTCAGATTTCTTAGGGAATTGATTAAAATGTTAGAACCACACAAGTTTCAGAACCTCCAATGGCAGGGTCCAGGATTGTAGCACATAAGAGTATTGGACGGATTAAGGCAATGATACTTGCAACAACACTCACAAAAACCAGAGTTCGTGACCAAACCCTGTGTATCGCACCAAATTGGACCTTACCTTAGGATTCACCTCTAAAACAAATCTAGAGTTACGATTTACCCAGAATTCCACTTCCTAATTATTTGAATTAATTATAAAGTGAATTATGCCAAGGTTTATATTCCGTGGCTAGATGGTTGACTTCGTCAAGAGAATTTACAATTCTAACAAACAACCCAAAGGTGGCGAAGTTAAGAATCGTACCCTATTTGTTTTTCCAATTTTCAACAATTAAAAATCTCCAACTCCTAAAAATCTATACACACAGGAAAATGGACAGTGGATCAGGTCTTAATCAATCTAGCAATGAATCATAAATCTTAGCAGAGATTCTGATTTTTAACAATCTCCAAGGGTAACCCGGACATCAGCGTTCAAGATAGGTTCACAATAGATTTGAAAAAGAAGGACCATTACAAGGAAATTCAATATACAACTGAAAATTGTCATGGCGACAAAGTCATAAAGTTCACTTCTAGATTACACACGAACCCATCAAGATCTTGCAAATTCGATATCAAAATTTCGATGCAATTTATGGCAGTTTTTAAAACCATATATACAATATAAAATTCAAGTAAGAATATCATAAACGACGATGAACAAATCAAACATGTTCTTCTACGTTGGTTCTCCTGAAGATGTCCTTCGATAATTGTCCCTCCTTCTTGCCTCCCACCATGTTCTTCTACGTTGGTTCTCCTGAAGATGTCCTTCGATAATTGTCCCTCCTTCTTGCCTCCCACCTGTTAATTGTCGAGACTTCATGGGTAGCTCCCAGCAAACGCTTGGGGTATTTTTGTTCCCCCTTATCCCCCAAGCTGCAAAGGGGCCACACACAAAAACCATAAAACAATCTATCTCCCAACTTGCCTCGTAACGTAAAAACACCATTGTATCTCAAGATGGGTATCTTAACTCTTACAAGTAAAACCAGTGCAAATAATTCAACAACATAACTTTACCAATAACCAGTGATGAACCCTTTCCCATATTCACCATTTGCTTCATAGGAATTCTCTCACTCACCTATCCCCACTTGAACAATTTTTTTTTTTTAATTAAACAATTTTAGAATTATTCCTCCTCACACTTTTCACACTCTCTCCAAGTTGCAAAAGAAATTCCATATTTTATTTTAATTAAAAGTCAATTTCGCTCACATTTCCCAAATGAGCTCCTTAAATTACTCCTATTTGTCTCTTTATTCCCCATATTCCCATTTAATGATTAACGCATTACTAATTATGAGTTGATTTAAAATATGAGTCTTCTTCTAGTTAAACTAGTGATAGTTAGACTCTAGATACCATTCTATGCCTACACATATTCTCTCAGTTTTATTCCTTTCTTATCTTTAATTTTGATTTCATATTTTCTTGCACAAATGTGTTATAAATCAAATCTTTAGGTTTATTTAATTTACTTAATTCTTAAATTGATTTACCTCATTCTTTTTTTAATTTAGTTAATAATTTAGTTTTAGTCTCCTTACAAGAACCTAGACTTACGCTTAATTTTTGAATAGGCATCTAGACTTTCACTTGGGATTTACAATTAATAATTTCAATCCTTAATTAATTATTTAAATCACACAAGTCCTAAATATTTTTTTTCAAGGTTTAATTATTCTCTCAAGGTTTCCTAGGCCACCTAGATTTATTGACTCAAGCTTTGTTTACGTGATGTGCCTTTCAAGACGCACTCTGTGCTCCAAGGGTGCCACTCTCATTTGACTGGTTTTGGTAGTTTTCTAACCCTTGGATTCAATACTCCATTCAGGTGACCTTGTGAGAGACTAAGGGATTCTAAGGAATAAAGACTCTACCTTATTGTGCGCCCCTTCGAATCTTCATGAATGACTATCTTAGTCTTCCCTCACGACATCGTGGACCACTTGAACTAGGTAATCATTAACCTACAATTTGAGCCATAACAGAAGTGCTCGTAGGATGTGATGGAGAATCTTCCACACCTCTCCCTCAATATCTAGTCTATGTGCATGGCCCCTTTACTCCTTATGTGAGTCATATTAGCAGGCATTTGTCAGCATGCATTCATTAACAAAACAATGTCATTGATTCATATACAAAATCATACTATACTCAATCATATGTCACATATGCATAAATGAAATACTCTTACAGATACAATCCACTCCTTGACTCAATCCAGTGTCCAAGGAGGTCCATTGATTCCCTCGGCATCCAAAATCTATCAAGTGTCTTGCACACTTAGGGAAAACTCGTCAATAACATCTGTCAATACATATATATCAAATAAAATTAAATCACAACCATCAACATCATTATAAAAATCCATAAGCAAAACAAATAACCATGTACTATAACTAGATCACTTGTACGCAAGTGTCCTCAAATAATAAGTAGATAAGATGTGCTCGCAAGAGATGGATGTTACACATGATCTATGTGGAGAATAATATCAAGAAAATAATGACATTGATCACAGAGGCTTCATAAATTTTGAAAAACATGGTTTCTTTTGGCTCGAGGGTATTTACAAGACAACCTAAATAATGAAGAAGGGTTTTACCTTGATGTAGTGGTACCCTTTGGTATTAAGGTTTGCAATATGACATAACTAAGGAGAAGAGAGGATGATATTCCCTTTCCAATTCGGAACAAACAGTTGAATGCATGCTAGAAAAAAAAGATAAAAAACTTGAATAACATTGTTCAAGTGTGTATTGAAGTCATAGAAAGGAGGGAAGAACTATTCAAAAGGATCATGAAGGTGGACCTAGCTAGAAGCACTAATGAATTTCAAAATCCCAAATTGATCCTCAACTCATTGTTCCTAACAAAATAACAGTTTGACGAGAAAGTTGAGATATTTAAAGGATTGTCAACTGAAAAATTATATGATATACTTGAATATGATGACGACGCCATAGACAATATGCTAGTGGATTACTCTGTAAAAAAATCAAGACATTGAAAAAGAATTACATGGAATTTCCCTTGATCTGAGAGACTTGGAGGGAAAGTTGTTCAACATCAAAATCTGTCGTGAAATCAACGTGGCACCAATGAAAATTTATATTGAAGAATGGTTTAAGAAATCTATCGACAAGTTAACCACCAAGGGGCAAGAAACAATTGAGACAGTTCGTGTAACCATTAATGAAGACAATAAAAAGAAACCAGGGAGCAAGTGAACACATGAGGCACCATCATAGTAAGTTTATGCTGATCACATCTTTTATCTGTCAAGTTCTTCATCTGATTATTCCACCTCTTTCACTGGAAAGATTTAACCGAAGACTGATAACTCCTCTTTTCTTCTTACTATGTCTTCTTGTTCTTTCACTGCCCATCATATTCTTTCTACAAGATTACATTTTTGTGTATATTTGCTTTATGGTCTGCGAGAGCCCCAATCCCAGTATTTAAGACAAACACATTTTAAATTTCAAACAATATGTAATAGGCTATATATTTTTTAGAAACTTAGAAAAGCTATTTTGAGAACAATCTCGACTGTACTTTGTAACCTAGAGTTTTGAATATAAATTATT
>CBVK0100964377.1:0-10284 GCA_900067695.1 Picea abies | reverse complement strand
TGATATACCGATGGTTTCCAACAATATTACTCGACCTAATATCTCAATCATACCCTTAGTTTTATTACCTGATTACCTAGGTATGTGAGATTAGTCTTCCTGGGTGTTGTTCTTAGTGCCACTATAACAGTTAGGTGGTTGATTGGATGATCTACAACTAGTTTCAGGAGACCCAAGGGATTCTTTATATACCGTAGGGTATGTGGGAGTGAATTCCCATGTACAAGTGTTGTCTAATGTGGTACTACTTGAAGGGGTACCAACAAGGGTTACATAGGTTTCCAACAAGGTGAAATAATGTGTTTTGAGTAACCACATGAAACTAGGTGTATTTCCTGTGTGTATTTTTCCCCAACCACAGTTGTACCCACAAAACGAAAGATCACTATTCTTTAAAGACGTCGGCACACATTTGTAGCCTCAATATTTTTTTTCTAAACATCTATAGATGAAAGATATCTAATACTACTTGTAAGGTACCAAAAGAATTATTACCAAAATAAGTTAACTAAATAGACAAAACATTAAGCACAATGACAACATAGATCCAAATGATGGTACCTTTACTATCTTGAGATCATATTTCATTTACCTCTTTAAGGGGGAAACCTCCAACACAATAGAGCTCTAGTAGAATGATTTCCAAGACAACTTTTCCATGCTTTCTACCCCTATATATACTATTTCTATCTTGTACAAAACATTCTAGAGGAATAACCTTCTAATAAATATTCTTATATTAAAACTGTAACCAATTTAATGATTTCTACACTTTTTATAAAATGGTTATCCAATTCACAATATTAAACACTATGGTAATGTTTCAAAAATATAAACAATGCCACTATCCTTAATATATATAGTTATAAATAAAGTTTTTAAGTTAAATGATTTTTCATTTATAAAATGATACTACGAAGAGGCTACTTGTAAGTAGAGAACTATTTTGAAAAAAATAAAAAATAAAAATTGGATTTATATTTAAAATATAAATAAATAAAAAAGTTAACAAGGATATTTTCCAAAACATTTATGTGTAATATATATAATTGTTCATCATAATAATTTTTTTTAATAATATATATTAATATAATATTAAAAAACATCAAGAAGTTAATTATATTTATAATAAGAAAACATTAAATGGTTATATGAAAATATGATATTTTTTAAATTTTATAGTATTTGTTTTCTTTTGTAAAGAAGTGGACAATCTTAATTTTTTTTCATTGATTTTTATTCCAAATAGTGTATGAATTTAGATGAAAGTTATAGTGAGAATTTGACCGTGCAACTTTGTCATAAAGAGTTTTAGTCCATTTTAAAAAGATTTAGATAATCTGAATTTTTAAAAGATGACTTTATCAAAGTAGAACTTTACTTTACGGAAAAGCAATGAAGCCATATAAAAGATTGAGTTGTTCACTTATTAACTCCTTTATAAATGACCACTAAATTATAAAATTTATGTTTTTTAAAAAGATTTTAAATTACACTTATAAAATAAAATTAAACCCTTGAAAATATTAGAAATAAATCAATTTTGATCATTCATAAAAACATATTTATTTACTTAAAAAAGCACCATATTTATTTACTAAAAAACTGACAACTATTGTGATATGCATTTATTGTAAGAACAAATCATGCATAAAAGTGGTATTTATGATAAGAACAAATAGTGCACAAAAATGGTGAAACATTATGATTTTGTACTTAGCTGTAGCATTGAATGGTAGAAAGGTATTTCTATGTATTTAAATTTGATATGAACAATGTAACGAGTTAATGATTGATAATGTTCTTTTTCCATCCTATCCATTGAATAATGAATAGTATATTATCTGTCCCCAAAAATTACACAAACCAAATCGTAATTTTCTCTTTTATGAATATAGTACTTTCATTTATTTTCTTAACTAACTCTCTATAAATATCAACCAATAAAAATAAATAGGAAATCATTTATTTTTCTAAGCAACTCTTTATAAACGTCAACCAATGGAAAAATTGGAAAAGGAGTCATTTTTTACTTTGAGTGTCGTACTTTAAGTTATTTGCAACTTTGTGTATGCTAAATGTCAAGAATTGGAAAAATGTGTCATCTACAATTATTTGTGATGATAGATGCAAATCACAAGTACCATCGTTTTCTCCTAGACAAGCATAAGCTAATCCATGGGACGAATTTAAATAAATAAGAATATGTTTCTTTGTTTCATTAAGTGTGATAAGTGGTAGATGGTTCAATATGGATTTTCAAAGCTTCATTCAAACTCTGCCCGCAACAAATTTTGGATTCTTCGCTCTCTTATTCTTCTTCTGGATATTGCATTGTAATAGTGTAAGGAATACTATCATTATGCCGAATGACAGATCATTATGATTTAAAGACATCGTATTTTTTTTTCTAATTATCAATAGAGGAAAGAGATCTCATACCACTTGTAAGGTACCGAAAGGAATATGTAGAGCAGTAGCATAATTATTACCAAAATTAGTTAACACAAATAGAAGAAACAATAAGCACAATGAAAAAATATATATAATGATGTTACCATTATTATATTGAGAGAAAACTTCACGTGCCTCTTGGAGGGGGAAGCCTCCAATAGCAAAGAGCTCTAGTACAAATGATTTATAAGACAACTTTTCCATGCTTTCTACCCCTATTATATTATTTTTGTCTTATAGAGATCATCCCAGAGGAAGAACTTTCTAGAGGAAAATCTTTCTAGTATATCTTCTTACATTAGACATGTTCACACTATTACATGAGCCTTATTTACTAATGACAACCTTTATTACATAAAAACACATATTATTCTATCTACATGAGGGGTTAGGGAGGTTAGGACCCTATCATTATGTCAAAGTGTGGGAGATTAACTATGGAAAAGAAATGTCATTCCAATCATTGAATTTATGATGATGATGAATGATCATAATTGGTGATTTAAATTGGGGGTTTGAGAAGACAAGATGTTCAAGATCTCAATGGTTAACACTTAAAATGCACATATGTTAATGCATTAGTGGAATTATGTGGACTTGAACTATGTGATATTTTTAATGTTCTGGAATGATACATACACGTACCAATGAATTGATGAGAACCAATAAAAATCAATATTATTTTAGTATTTACATGTCAAAGGGAAGAGGTAGGTGTAGTTTTGAATTTGACATTCTATCTTACCTATCGAACACTATAAATTTTCACTCCTCATAGCTTTACCTTCGCACAAATTAATCAATGATCAATTTTACGTTCATATAAATTTATGGAGTGTCAATTGTAAGTTCATAAAAGATTATAGATTGTCAAATTTTAAACAAGTGTCACTCTAGTGGTGACGTCCCTGAAAAGTTTTTAGTACATAGATTTGAATCCATGCTTACTTTTGAATTACAACATTTCATCTTAGCACCTTGAAAATGCTTATACCAATACCAAAATTGCATTAGCCTATGTTACTACAACTAGTGTTGCAAGTGCATAAATTGGCAACCAATTATTATTTATTCTATAAAATAAATCTTCAATAAAAGTGGAAGGAGATCTATTAAATAAAAAATATGTCTAGCTTAACATTAACTTCTAAAATTATAATGTTGTATGTCAAATTATTTACAAAAATTATAATAACTACTTAAAATAAATATAAATTAATGAATTTTAAGTGTCAATAACTTAGTAAACTTAATAGTTACAAAGGTTAACATATTACTATACAATGAAGAGCTTATGTTCTTATATTGAGCTTATTTTCTTAAATCTAAATATAAGTTCAAGTAATCATCCACATGATTGTTAATCATTTTTTAACTTTTTGACACAATTAGATAAAGAATCAATAAATTTGATCATGTAACTTTATTCATACCCATATGAATAATAACCATACAATTGTTTCCTCCTATTCTATTTATCCTTTTCATGTTCTGAGTCTTTCATGGGTAGTTTTTGTATCTAGCTTCATTGTTATATGCAAGTTGAATATGCTTATTATTTGGATTGGGGGAAGATTGATTATGTAATTGTGGTTGTTTAGGAGGAACACTATTTTGAATAGTGTTATTGGGTTGAGGATGAGGAGGCATCAAGTTTTTTTGTTGAAAATTTTGAGGCCTCCATCCTTATGGAGGATGAGTCCATCAAGTATTTTGAGCTTGTGGCAAACTAGGGAATGATTGGTACGGAGAAGGAATAGGTTGGCCTTAGTATTACTGTTGATTTGGAACTATACAAGTTGATTGATGGTATTTGACTTGGATGCTATCATTTTGGTTTTATAAAATATTCATTTAACTTTAGGTGTATTCTATTTTATTAATATTCATTATGACTTAGTCCATTTTCTGTAGATTTTGTAATTAGTATTTTTTTTCATATTATGTATTGATTTTGTGTGTGTGTGTGTGCCTGGTCAGCTATAAATTTTCAAACCATGATAACCACAATGATAATTGAATTTACAAATAATTGGGACAAAACCTTTAATTTATATAGTTATCATGTCCAAGAATTTGCAATCAAAACATATAATTACCACGACCGTGAATTTACAATCAAAACAATTGAAATGTAATTAGTGCTTTAAAAAAGGCCAAAATAGTTGCAACGTAATTGGTGCTTTAAAAATTTCCAAAACTCCACTCCTCTGAAAAACTTGAGTAATCCACTTCACATGGTAGACAAGTATATTTCATTGGAGTGGTTAAGCTCTGGATTTTCATTCACTATGCTTGTATCCAACTCCACCCACCTCATGGTACTCGAAATTGAATCAGTGCTCTCCGTGGGAGAGGGAGAAGAAAACAATCAAAATTCATTCATCGATGGTCTACTAGGAAGTGTAGATATGGGTTCTGATTGTATGCACAACCATCTTATAGAAATAGTCTTGTTGGGGTTTATAAAGAGAAGGAAACTCCTAAAATATATTAGGAGATAACAAAAGTGAAGATGGAAAAAAGAGGCCCAGTGAGAAAGGAGAAATTAAAAGAGAAAGGAGAAATAAACTAGACTAAATAGTGGGAGATAACAAAGATTGTGCACTAGAATGCTAATTGTAAATTTCATTACAAATTTGGTTACAGGATCATTCAAAAACAAATATGTGGCAAAAACTTCACATCCATGGCATCACATGTATTTATTCCACTCACATGAATGTAAGGACCTCAGTGAATAGATTTTGTAGTTATATAATATTAAAACTTCAAACTTAGACTATCTGTGTTTAAAAAAAATTGCATTGTGTGTGTGTTCAATGATTAAAACTCAAAAATTAGATATAAATTAATATTGAAAAATTGCATTCGATTATAGCTCACCAAAAGACATCCAATTGGTAAGCCATGTGTGATAAAATTAATTTAAATATTTAAAAACTTTAAATGGTTATATGAAAATATGATTTTTTTGGAAATTTTTTAATATTTGTTTTCTTTATAAATAAGTAGATCATCTTAACTTTTATTTTTATTGATTTTTTATTTTTATTTTTTCAAATTGAGTATGAATTTAGTTTAAATCTACATTCAAAACTTTGATCTCATAATAGGTTTGAGTCCATTTTAAAAAGACTAGATAATCTGAATTACTCTATCAAAGTGGAACTTCACTCAATCAAGGTGGAACTTTATCTTACTAAAAAATAACAGACTCATCTAAAAAATTGAGTTTGTTCACTTATTAATTCACTTGATAAATGACTACTAAATCATAAAATTTATGTTTAAAAAAATAAAAATTAAATTACACTTATAAAATAAGATTAAACCCCTTAAAAATATTAGAAAATATTCAATTTTGATCATTTCATAAAAATCATATTTATTTACTTTAAAAAAGATGTATTTATGGTAAAAAATAATCCTACACAAAATTGACATTTTGAAAAAAATAATCATACACAAAATTGATATTTATTGTAATAACAAATCTCGTACAAAATTGATCAAACTAACTCCATTAGTGTCAAAAAAAAAATTACATAAATTCAATATTCACCATATAATAACTTAATGATTAATAATATACTTTTTTCATATTTAAAAGTTTCTCCAAATATATTCAATGGTAAAAATGAACTCTCCATGAACATTAACCAATGGTAAAAATGAAAAATCATTTATTTTCCTACCAACTATCTAGAAAAATCAAACAACCAACTCTCTGTAAACATCAAACAATGGAAAAAATGCTCCATAAACATAAACATCAACCATCCTAACCAACTCTCCATGAACATCAACCAATGGTAAAAATGGAAAATCATTTATTTTCCTAACCAACTCTCTTTGAACATCAAACAATGGAAAAAAAGGAGTACTTTTTGTCTTTGAGTGCATGGTACTTTAATTTATTTGCGACTTTGTGTGTATGCTACTTTGACTTTGAGTGTATGCTACTTTAATTTATTTGCGACTTTGTGTGTATGCTAAACGTCAAGAATTAGAATAATGTGTCATCTGCAATTATTTGCGACGATAGATGCAAATCGCAAGTACCATCGTTTTCTCGTGTAAAGGCATAAGCTCCCATCTATGGCACGGTTTTAAATAAATAAGAATACGTTTCATTGTTTCTTGCACAATGGCAGGCAAGTGATAGAGGATTCAATATGGATTTTCAGAGCTTCATTCAAACTCTGCCCGCAGCAGCTTTTGGATTCACGACTCTCTTATTCTTCTTCTGGATATTGCAGAACAAGAGTAGAGGGAATACCAGATTGCCTCCAGGACCTTATCCATGGCACATCATTGGAAATCTCCTCCAATTGACACTGCCTGCTCACCATGCTCTTAAAGGCCTCGCTGGCAAATATGGTCCCATTCTGTTTCTACGCTTAGGCTCTGTCCCTTGCATAGTCGTCTCTTCTTCTGAGATGGCAAAACAGTTTCTCAACACTCATGATTCAATATTCTCCAGCCGACCTCGAACAACCGTTGGGAAATACATATTTTATAATTCTCAGGATGTGGCCTTCGCTCAGTATGGAGATCATTGGAGGCAAATGAGAAAAATATGTGTGTCTGAACTACTGAATGCCAAAAGAATTGAGTCCTTCAAACATGTGCGAGAGGAAGAGATGTCTCTCACGATTCGTTCCATTTGGGAGGAGAGCGAGAGAGGAACAATTGCTGTAAATTTGAGCAAGGCCAGCTCTACCCTAGTTTCCAATATAGTTTGGAGAATGCTGACGAGGAGGAAATTTTCGAATGATGATTTGAGTGCCAATGGGCAAGGATTCAAGGATCTGACAGCAGAGGTGTCAAACGTAGCTTTCAACGTTGGAGACGTCATTCCTTATTTGGATTGGCTTGATTTGCAAGGTATCAAGAGGCGCATGAAGGAGGCCAGTAAAACATTTGATTCATTGCTAGAGAAAATACTAGACGATCATGCTCATCATCGAATCGCCGCCACCGATGGCCGGGAAGAGGCAGAGCCTGTTAAAGACTTCGTTGATGTGCTCCTCGATATGGCGGCTGAGACCGATATGGCGGCGGAGAACAAAATCACACGAGAAAAAATAAAGGCAATAGTGCTTGTATGTCTCTCGCCCCGCCGCCATTTGTTTTTCGTCGCGTTCAGTCAACCATTTTTTTTTGTAAATAAATTGCTATACTGCTAGCTCTGTGACTCTTAAAAGTCAATCAATCTGAATTTTTGATATTATAACAAAAGAAGATTGATTATTGTATTTGTATTAGGTCATGTACGTCGGTGGAGTGGGGACTACTGTTAATACGTTAGAGTGGGCAGTGAGTGAGCTGCTCAGACATCCCAATGTAATGAAGAGATTGCAGGAAGAAATTGAACGGGTAGTCGGCAAACATCGCAAAGTGAACGAGACGGATCTGGCTAGCATGAAATACCTCCATTGCGTGGTGAAAGAGACTCTACGATTATACCCAGGGGCGCCGCTGGGGCTTCCCCATGAGTCTGTCGAGGCCGTTACAGTCGGAGGATACTATATACCTAAGAAAACAATGCTATTGTTCAATCTGTGGGCTATTGGAAGGGATCCCAATGTGTGGGGCACAGATTCTTCAGAATTCAAGCCTGAGAGATTTATGCAGGAAGAGTCTGTAGATTTAACAGGAGGTCCATCAGATTTCAGAATGCTTACATTCGGGGGAGGAAGGAGAGGATGCCCTGGGTCTCTGACGGCTATTTCGATGATTGAACTTGCTTTGGCTCATCTGTTGCACGTTTTTTATTGGAAAGTTGCAGGTAATCCGTCCGAGGTGGATATGAAGGAGGCACGTTCAGTTGCGCTGGCGAGACAAGTGCCACTCTTTGCTTTTCCGACGTTGAGGATGCCCAATTGCCTCTAGACTGTCTTTATGGCAGGGAAGCTGTGCAGGAAGAGAATAAAATTGTTGTTGCTCAATCTTAAATAAACAATGTCCTAAAGACCTTCTCTGGACGAAGAGAATAAAATTGTTGTTGTTAAATCTTATATAAAGATTGATTGTGGGAGTATTTGTTTGCACATTTTAGAGTTACGTTTTTTTTTAATATTTTTAAATACAATAATGGGATGGAAATATTTTATTTTTTATTTATTTTTAGGTATGATAATTATTTTTATAAATTGATTCATATATTATATTATTGCAAGGATTGTTTTAATGATAAAATCGATCTCTTTTATTGTTTTGTTGATTTTAGAAAAGTTTTTGATTGTGTATAAGAGTAACCTCTCGAATAGGCTAGAAGAGCTTAAAGTCCATTTCAAGTGTTGTTGCATTAAGGCTACATGATAAATTTATTGTCAAGTTTAGGAACACTAAGGGCTAGGAGTCAAACAAGGGTGTCCCCTATCCCCTTCCATTTTCGACATCTATATTGATAAGTTAGAAGATTGTTTCGAGGACACAGGCTGTGTTGGCCCGAATCTCACTAGTATAGTCATCATCATCCTTCTTTACATTGATGATAGTGGTCTTATGGAAAAGAGTCCCTATGACCTAAGTAAACAACTGATAACCCTCAAGGACTTCTGCTCTAGCATGGGCATGTATGTGAACACTGACAAAACAAAGGTTATGATAATTAAATCCAAAAGGATCACCTACAATATTTTTATTTATGACAACAATAGCTCAGAGGAAGTGCCTTCATACAAGTATCTTGGAATCGATATCCACCACAAGCTCAATTGGAACTATAGTGTTGAAAAAATGATAAATGGAGGGTGAAAAACTTATTATGGGCTCAAAAACAATTGTAAATCAATAGACCTTTTGCTTTGGGATAAAACAAAACTTCTATTTCACATTCTGGTCACTCCAGTTATCTTATATGGATGTGAAGTCTGGGGTTGAAGTATATCTATAGAATTAAATCCAAAAGAATTTTAAAACTTATAATCTCAAAATTAAGAGCAATACACCCTATCTTATCCTCCTCATAGAAGCAAGTCTTCCCCCCATTGAAAACATTTCTATGATTAGGTACTTAACTTACAAGAAAAAGATCAACAAAATGGATGACAAGAGTTTCCCTAAAATTGCTTCAAACTATAGCCAAAACCACATGGCATAAAGATGTCAAATCTTGGCAAAATCATTGGGGAATACAAGAAGAAGCCATCATGTATAATATCGATAATATTAAAAATATTATCACTTCTAAATTTAAGGAAAATATATGGTTTGATAAAGAATTAGTGGATAAAAGAAAATTAAGATACTACAAGGAGGTGGTCAACCCTAATTTAAAGATTAAAATTACCTCTCTGTTTTGAAAAGTGCAAAGAAGAAAATCAACATTGCTAAAATAAGAACAAACTCTCACGAGCTACATAGTGAATGGGGGTTGGACAACTCCCAAAGCACCATGGGATAAGACAATATGTCACCTTTGTGACACTAAGTGTGTAGAATATGAAAAACACTTCCTCTTGGATTTCCCTTCCTATCCCCATATTAAATCCTAACCTCCTAAGTCATCAAAACTATGGTGATCTTGGAACACTTCTCTCAATGCTTTTTGAGCATAGAAATACAATTTTAAAGAAATTGAAGTAATCTATTACCTTCTTAAGGTCCCATAGACCAATTAGTCTCATTGGACGCTAATCATCATAATCATCATAATCATCATCAATTTAGCTAGGTTTATTGTATCTTATTTATTTGGATTTTGTTATCACTCTTTTCTATTTTTCTTGTATCTTGTTTATTTGGATTTTGTTGTCACTCTTTTTTATTTTTATTAATCTTTGATTGGATTCCTCATAATGGATGAAGTGTTCACGTAAA
>CBVK0100964376.1:0-10284 GCA_900067695.1 Picea abies | reverse complement strand
TCTTATGAAATGCAAAGAACTATAATATCAGCATAAAACATTAACAATAACCTCAACATCAAAGACAATACACCCTATTTTATCCTCCTCATAGATGTTAGTATTTTCCTTATCTAGAGCACTAGCTATCCTCATAGAAGTTAGTCTTTTCCCTATCTAGAGCACTAGCTAATGTACAAACTCATAGAAGTTAGTCTTTTCCCTAACTAGAGCACTAGCTAATGTACAAGACCAAGATAAACAACATGGAAGACAATAGACTCCCTAAGTTGCTCAAAACTCAAAACCACTTGCCCCTCAAGTGAAGTTGGCATAAGGATGTCAAAAGTCTTGGCTAAATCATTTAAGTATAAAGGAAGAGGTCACAAAGAAAAATAACTATTATATTAAGCATATTATTGCATCTAAATTTAAAGAGAAATCGTGGTGGGATAAAGCATTAGGTGATAAAAGAAAATTAATATATTATAAGCATGTGATCAAACCTAATTTAGAAAATTAAAAGTGTCTTTGGGTTTTGAGTAGCTTAAAGAAGAAAATCAACATTGCCAAAATACAAACAAACTCTCACATTCCTAACCTTTTCGCTCATCAAAACTGTGGTGATTTAGGAATGCTTCTCTTAAAGCTTTTCTAGCATAAGATTTTAAAGAAATCCAAGAAAATTCCTCATCTTTTTTAAGATCCCAAATTTATTTTTAATAAATGTTAACCACAATCATCATTATCAATTTTATGTTATAATGAGATTTTAAATATTAAATATTAAAATTACATAATTATAATATTTTAATCATATATCTATAATTCCTTTAAATTATTTTATCTCATTAAAAATTTTCATTTTAATAATTTTAAAATATATTAAATTAAAGGAAAATATTGTTGAAAAGCAGGATTGGAATTTCAAACAGAAATGGCTCGTCGGAATTAAGAGAGTTTCGACACCTTCATGACCTAATCGTCTAAATTTAAAAAAAGAATGTAAAGCAGTGTGAACAAAATTTAAATTTAAAAAAGAATGTAAATAATTGGGATTAATTTTTAACCGTATTTAACAGACATTTTCCATTCCTGTGTGGAAAGCCTACGAAACCTTGACCAGTTATCTAAAAAAATGTAAACCATTGGAAGCAATTTTTAACCTATTTAACAGACATTTTCCATCCCTGTTTGGAAAGCATACAAAACCTGAACCGGTTATCCTCCTATTTTTTTTTAGTAAATCTGGAACTCCAGAAATCAAATACCATATTGCATGGAACTGGGAATCTAATATTGTAATGCATGTATTAATAAAACCATTTTATTTTTACTATAGACGTGTACTCATGCGGACACCCAAACCGCAAATTCAAAACTTGGAGAGTAGGTGGAACTCCTAGTCAGTCCAAAGGACGGATGCATTTACTGTTTTTTTTTTTCAATTCTAGAGCTTCCACAGACGATAGAAAATCCGGCCCTTTTTCCTGATTTATTTAAAAATGGGGCAGCAAAAGGAAGCACAAAAGTCTAGACAGAGATAGGCAAGCGTCACGATCTGATTGGCTGAATTGTGATGAACAGTGAGGTCTAGATAGTCGGTCTGTAACGACATGATGATAAAGCTCAAGAAATTCTGAGTCGTCTAAAAACTAATCCGACTTGGACGACCAAAACAAGGCTTTTGTCGGTCACCAAATCCCACAATTATCATAATCACACGCACACTCTTCATAACAATCTCTGTAATCATGACGGTTTGCTCATAACCAGGTAATCCATCAAAAACAGCTGGAGGCGAATTTGACCGATTCTCAACGCAAGGCGAGCGAGCTTGCAGATGTGGGTCTTTGTCTACTTCACCTATTTTTGCACCTAAAAACCACCTAACCCTATTATTTTTTTCATTATCATACGTTGTTAATCGGGTAAGATCTGCCATATGGATAGCTGCAACTAAAATATATATATTGTGTCATCGATTCAGCAAAAGATTTAGACAGTCCTGGGTTTCGAAGTCGAGGGCTTTTGCGTAAGACTGAATAGAACATAAGTGCGTGCGTGCGTTCCACTGCCAAATTCGATTTAAATATACATGTTTTGAGTCACGGGGAGCCTGGAAAAAAGCAATAAGAAGAAATTTAGGATTAATACCTAAGTGCAGGTCACTGCCAGATTTTAAATCTGTCAACGGGGAGAGCACAAGAAAATTCTGGCAATTACCAAAATTTTGTTTTACATGCCAAACTTCAAGATGCAAGTGTCTGTCAGCACGCTTCTCGAGACACAATGACCTCCATGCTTGAATGCATTCTGACGTACAATTCTAAACATTCCAATTCTCACAGATAGTTTCAATTTACATAAAATTCAATCACTAGTTTTTGGATTTTGGATTTTTTTAAGATGGATTTTGGTTATGTAATTGTTGGCGAAATAGTAATTTTTCAGTACTTAAATTATGTTTTTGAATGTAATAATAATAATAATAATAATCTATTTTTAAGGTCACGACCAAGCAAGACACTAAACTGGTGTATGAGACCCTTTTGTTTGTGGGACAAGAGACCCCTTCAGCCCAGGGATTTGACTGGCAAAGTCTATTGTGGTATACATACTCTATCCCTCTCTAGATTTGAACTTGTGACCTCTTAAGAGGAAACACATGTTCTTAACCATGTATAAATGAATTCTGCACCCTCAAAAATCTCAATTACATTTAAATTTTGCAATCTCAATGTAAACCATTGGGAGCAATTTTTTTATATTCTGGATTTTTTTTAGATAAAAAATCCAGAATATATAATCTAAACCACTTAAATCTGCACTTCCATACATTTTTCTAAATTTTTAACTAAATTTTAAAGAAAACTAAAAAAATGTAAAATACTAAAACAATATTAAAAAATCATTAAAAATGTCCTCAAAACCTAAATCTAGAAAATCCCTACTATTAAATTTCCTTTTTCCTTCCCCAATTTAAGTGATTAAAAAATTTGCTTCAAAAATGAAATTGATTTAAAATTCAAAAATAAAATTGATTTAAAAATAAAGTTGATTTAAAATCCAGTAAATAAATTCATTTAAAAAAAAAAAAATCATCATAATTCATATCATTCAAACAAACTTTGTTTATAAATTATGATTACATGAATTTTTTTTATTCATTTTAAATACAAACTTTGCTTGTAACCATAAATTTGTTTATAAATTATGATTTGATTCATTTTAAATACAAACTTTGCTTATAAATTATGATAGCAACCATAACTTTTTTTTATAAATTATGACTACATGAATTTTTTGATTCATTTTAAATACAAAATTTGCTTATAAATTATGTTTACAGCAAATTTTGTTTCATTTTAAGATGATCAAATAGTTTAAATTATCCACCAAAAGAAACTGAACAAGTTAAACTGACCTTTTGTTTAAAATGCCTTTTCTTTCCTTTTAAGGTGATCAAATAGTCTAAATTAAAAAAACAAAAAAAACTGAACAAGCGAAACTGACCTTTAGTTTGTTAAAAAAAGGGCCAATTCAAAAAGCTGTGCTAACTCATTCTATTTAAAATTGGACAGATCTAAAAGCTATCTAATTATCTAATCTAAGTCTGACTAGAAGAAGTGTCTGTTCCAATGAATTTTAAATTTTGATAATTTTTTAAAATCTTAGAATGAAGCAACATTTTTGGAGAAAACTATTGATTTCTCAACCGTTTACATAGATTGAGAATGGACAATTTTTTAAAATCACCATTACACACTGTATAAAATTTAAATTGCGATTAAATTTTGATAATGTTAAAATAATACTTTTACTACCTTACTCTCCAAAAATGACTAGAGCATCATATCACCTACATAAAATTTAAATCATTATAAAATTCCAATACACTTTGGAATTTCCACTCGATTTAAAATAAAAAATATCCTTTTATATAAAAGTAATAAACCCAAAAATCTACTGACAACTGTAACCTACAGTATAAAAATAATATATCGTCTTCAAACTGAAATGGATAAAATTGCAATATAACAACCAATCAACTGCAATTTCTGGGTCCTTAGCTTACGCCTCTATTCCTCAAGGCAGTTCGATTGTAAACAGAATAATTTAATATGGTCTAACCGATAAGTAAGGGGTTGATGAGCACGCATTGTTCTTGCTACTGCCAATCCGCAGTGTGAGCCACCAGTTCTTCTGTTCGAGTGTCGAGATGGCTGCTCCATTGGAGCCGTTATTTTTGAATGGCAGACAAAATGGCCCGAGGACCACCTGTTAAGCTATAAGCATTTTGCCACTTAGACGGCATGGCTAACGCGTCCATAAAAGCACCACTGCTAATATGCACGTACCCACCTACTGGTGGCCGCCATTAGAGCTGCCAAGTTCTGATGTGATAGAGATATGAGATGGGTCAGAGGCAGAATCAACAAACATGAAGCTCGGCTAAATTGACCGTGCATTCGCAGGACGCATGAAGAAATTCAAGTCTATTATATCAGGCGCTGGGCTGGATTAGGTGGGCTACCTTAGTTCCTGCCGGCGGAGATTGTTCTAGGTAAGTAGGTCTTCAAGAATCCAGAACAGAAGAAACGTTTGACAAGGAGGCCACCCCTTTTTCTGAAGACGCCTGGGATCGATCAGCTTGAGAAAAACTCAAGGGTGATGAGCAATACGGGGATGCGTTGCAAGAAGCATCCAAGTGCTGAGCCAGGTGGGGGCATTTGCTCCGTCTGTCTCAGAGAACGCTTGGCCAAGATTGCACAAGAAGAGAATATTGCAGCTCAACATGCACTCAATAATGTCTACCTGCAAGAGCGGCCGCCTGCCAATCTTGAGGAGCCTGCGCATTTTAATCATCTCCATGAAGCTCTTCGAAGACAGGCAACGTTGGAATCCTTCATGCCAAGGTGTAACTCAGTTGCCGTTGATGGCAAGTCGAGGAGGAGCCGGAGGAGTTCGACTCTGTTATCCCTCTTCAGAAACGTTGATCAAGATTCAAACGCCACAAACATGGCAGATAGTGGCCAGAAATGGAAAATTAATTCTCGCGGTCGTTCCGGGGAAGACAAAGAGGGATTCATAAGCCAGTTCGGCTTCAGTAAAAAAGAAGACTTGTTCTTGAAGGATGAAGACAAGTTTATTTGTATGGATTTTGAGGAGCCCAAGGAATCCAGTACCTCCTGGTTCTCTTCGTTTCTGCAGCGATGGTCGAAGCGCAAGCAATCCTCTCAAAGGAATAGCTTTTCAGGCCGGCCATCGTTCGAATCATCTAGGCATTCGCTAGACAAAATTCTGAGCAAAAAGTCCAGTTCCTACTATGAGCGAGAATTGGCGAGAAGGCAGCAAGTTCTCAAAGCCGGTGGATGGGAGGTTCAGTTGCAGTCTCCAGTTGATCATCAGCAAGCAAGGCGTTGCAGGGAGTGTGATGGTCATGAAGAGGAAATGGAAATGGATTATTACTCAGACTCCTGCTCCGTTCTAAGAAAGCATAAAACCGCGCTGCCCCTTTCTAATCTTTTCAGGAAGGCCAGTCTCCCAGGCACTAGTACTCATTCAGCTCATGCATGTAAAGATAAGAAAAACGCCAGGGTTGCCAATTGCATATTATCAGCGAAAAATCCCATCGACATGCGGGCCGAGGTTTCAGAAGTTGATTGCAGTGGAAAAAGAGTGCCTGCAAAGAGTCCCATATGGAAGCCCAGCCGAAGCTGCAGTACAAAGGATGCTGGGCGCTTGTGCGCAGGTTCTTCTTCATTCTTGATGAAGCGCAGCCCCGGGCATCTGTGCAGTATGGTAAACAGTAACCATCCTTCTAATTACTCCTTCTTCCTGAGTCCTCACAGGCTCCCCCCCACCGGATCACAATGTTCAAGTCGAGGGCCCAATGGAAAACTGAATTAACGTTATCTCCTCCATTACCAGAATCTACAGAGATTAGATGTGGGTATAAGAGCAAAATATGTTTGTCTTCTGGTATTAACAGTCATGAATGCCTGTTGATTTGTATTCATGGGCATCTGCTAGTGATTATAATTAGTGCAACCTTTCGATATTGTATTTACAGTTTCAATCTCTTTGATTGTACTGAAAGCTACTTAGGACCATCATGCGTATGTGAAACTTGTTTGTTTGTATTGATAATTCAGGAATGATGCTCTATCTGTTTGATGAATGCTCAAATTAGCTACTGTCAGATTGATGTATTGGATTTTAATTGCAGAAACGATTAATTCAATCGTCCTGTTCGATTGTATTGTATGATATGACTAGCTAAAAATTAACACTGAATCTGATATCTTCACATTCAAAAGTGTACTCGTTTGAAATCTGGCTGTAATAGTAATAATAATAACGACACAGAGGTATGACAGGCGCATCGAGATTGGGTTCTTTGTTTAGTGGAATATGCACCGCGTGCGTGCATGTGTGAGCGTGAATTCTGACAGAAGTGCCAATGCTCTTCCACTTTCCCATCCGGGTTCGTCTTGTCTGCTTCGCTTTCTTTAATGGTTTGTGCAGAAGCTGTCGATTCTCGAAGCCAATTGACCACTCATCCCAACAGTAAAACAGATTCTCGAAGCTAATTGACAACTCATCCCGACAGGAAAACAGCACTAGAGAGCGCAGAGATCTGCAAATAGTCGAGGGAATGGAGTACAAAGAGTTCCCAAATTCGACTCCTAGGATTCGAGGCTAAAAAGCTCATCGTATATGGCGGTTTTTTTTCTCTATGATCATTGGATTGAGGAGAAGAGTGCTCATTCGTGAAGGTAGCCATAATCCTTTTTTTATTCCCTCTAATTTATCAAATTGGTTTATGAAACTATTTTGTTTGTGGACGAGGGATTTTCTCAGCCCAAACTAGATTTGACTAGTAAAATCTATTAAGGTATACATACCCTACCTTTTTTAGATTTTAACTTATGATCATCTAAAAAGAAACACATGCTCTCAACCATTAGACCTACTAAACTGTAATTTTGTCTTAATATTTATTGATTATCCAATTCACATTTTATTATAATGAAAATGGAAATATAATGAATAATAATTTAAAATTAACTTAAATGTTAAGTTGATATCCTTTTTCTGGAATTAAACATTTACAAGGAAGAAAGTGATTTAATTATTATAAGGAAAATTTTTTTATTAACATTTATTAAAAACAAAAGATTTTAAATTTAAAAGAAATTGAAAAAGAAATATAATGTTTATAGAGATTTTGCTAGGAAGTTAAGTTGCTAAGACGGTTCTTAAAATCCTATCCCAAAACCTAGTTGTCCAACATAAAGTCTTAAAGTAGGCAAGGTAAATGGTCCAGTTCAAAGTGCCAATCCCCATTTGATCTCATAAGTTCTGGTTGGTCTAGCACACATGCCCTGAACAAAAGGTTCCCATGAGTTTGGGAATGCATTTAGAACTATGGAAACAAGTTCCTCATCATCAACCTTATCCCCAATGGCTTTTAGTTGATCTCTTAGTTGATAAACCCTCATGAAGAAAGAACCCACTGAATCTTACTTAGTCATGAAGAAAAGGCGAATAATAATATATACAGTTTCTTTTAATATATGGAGTAATAGTACACAATATTGAGTTTGCATTTTTAGAAGAATACAAGTTCTATTATAAAAAAATTTAAAGGACTTTGAGCTTTGTTCTAGGAGAGTTACAGTGAACCATCTTTATACCTTTAGGATTATTGCAGAGGAGTTCAACACTACTAAAACTAATCTTTTTTGTTGTTATGTTGACTGTAGAAAAACTTTTCAGGTTGGAAAAGATAAAAGTTCCTTTCGAGTTGAGGGCTATTGCAATAAGGCTTTATGTCGATGATATTGTTCTTATGGCGATGAGTCCCCATGATATTGAAAACCAACTAAGAATCCTCAATGATTTTTGCTCCAATATGGGTATGATTGTTAATACTCACAAGACTAAGGTCATTATCATTAAATCCAATAAGATAACTTATGATACCTTCCTATATGACAACAACAACTTGGAGGAAGTGACTTCATACCAATATCTTGGAATCGATATTCACCACAAGATCAACTGGAATTATAGCATTGAGAAAATGATTATTGGGGGATGAAAAGCTTATTATGGGCTTGAAAATAATTGTAAACCAATTGAAATTTGTGTTATCACATGAAGTTGTCATGGGTCAAGTTCATCTTTAGGTATTTTAATTTTTATCCTTAGTCTTGTTTAAGTTTATTTTTCATCTTTTCCTTATGGTTTTTCCTAGGTCTTAGCACAAAATAAATGTAAGGTGGAATGTTGGCCCATACTTTGGTTTATACCTTTGGTTCATTCCTTTGGTTTATACCTTTGGTTCATTTCTTTGGTTTATACCTTCATCTCATCACATGATTGGACATCCATTACCTCACCCTTATGCCACCACTAGCCTGACATGTCACTACCTCCACTATGTGCTTAAACCCCTCCACTCTGTCCCTCTACCTGTTAGAAGGTCAAATCAAGTCATTTTAGTACATTGTCATGTTATCAGAAGTTTTCGTAGCGCATCTTGAGTACATCTTCCCTTTTTATCATTATTTCACTTATGAGGCTTGTGTTAGTCGATCTCATTGATTTCAACATCCATGTTTTAAAGGAAATAATTTGAGATTTGGTCATTAAGGTTGTCTAAATGTTTTATCAAATATTTGAAATTTGCTTCTAGTTCGGTGCTACAGAAACTCCTAGGCTCAGACAGACATTGCAGAATCTGATACAGACTGGATGATAGAGGGGAATTGGAAGTTAAAGCTATTGCAGACGGTTTCATGCTATCTGAAGCATATCTACAATCGAGCCACGGTGTCCAGGTGCTCCTGATTTGTTTTGATCTCTGTTGAAGATCAATTTAAGGTTGTGCTCAATTTTCATAGCACCTAGCACTGCGAATTGTGGTTCCCTTTACCAACCGACCTCTTTACCTTTGCTATCACTAAATTCTCAGCCCATCTACAATATTTTTAGCCTATTCCACTGCAATTGAACAAATCCTGCTATCAGAGTCGTCATGCCTATCTCTTGCTTAGCCCGTGTTGTGTATGCTACACAATTTGCTACGAATTGTGCTACAGATCCCTTGTTCTAGCACTGTGAGCCTGTGTATCAAACTCATATCGTTATCCTGTGATCACATAACCTGCATCAACTCTTTTTCTTTACAATTTCAATTGATATTTCAAATTTAAAATCTATCTATATTGAAAAGTTTAATATCCTTGCTGATTAAAATGATGATGACAGTGCAAATGATCGTGAAATCTTAGCTTAAAACCTTGACAGTTGCTTCTTCCTTGCATATCCTTTTTTTCCGCTGATTAAAAAACGATAGAGTTAACTGTTTCAACCAACTTTAGGTTGGATTCTAACCTTTCCAACTAGAGAGGGCTCTCTCAAACGTGTAATTACTGAAAATACTCATAAATATTTGGCAATGAACACACATAGGTCAGATTCTACAATAGGACAAGTTTTTAAAGGGATTGGTTGGACCAACAAGAGAACAAGTGTTACACCCCAAAATTACTCACTTTGATAGTGTCACATCTTGTCCGCAAGTGTCGCATCTTGACTATAAGTGTTGCAAGTGTCAAAAACATCATGCTGCCATCTTGCATATGTCATGCCTCTAATGACATCATAAAGACACTTAAAGACACTTAATACACCTCAAAAGGTGGTTTGGAAGAAGAGGAATCACTTGACAGGAGGTACATGCCTTTTACCACTGCAAAAATCACTCAAAAAATGAATTTTTGGAGAGGAGCGCTCCCCTACCCACTGTCAGGGAGTGTTGGTGCTCCCTGAGCCTCTTTAGGGGAGTTCTTGAGTACCCTGTGCACCCTTACGGGGGAGTTCTACCCTCTTTTTAGAAAATTCAGGGTTTGTTGAGGCAAATAAGGGAAGAATCCCTCAATTCCTGAAGGTAGTTGGATTCGAATAGATGGTCAAGACATGATCTTAGGGGAGATCCTCAACTGAAGGAGAGGAATCCTCAAATTATCCCAAAGATCCCTCAAGTGGTTGGACCTCTCAAAGGTTATATAAGGAGGCCTTCTCATGGTGAAAGGCACAATGGAGATTGAAAATAACATCAAACTTATGATCTCATGAGTGAGATGCCATCAAAGCAATTAGTGGAGATTACTTGAGCAAAGGGGTTGGACAAGGAGAACTGGAAGAGGTTGTTACACCTTCATTCAAAGGATTGTAAGTACTTTTACTTGTTCTCATTAATATAATCAATGCTTGGCCTGTTTCTTTCAA
>CBVK0100964375.1:0-10285 GCA_900067695.1 Picea abies | reverse complement strand
AGATACTATTCAATTTATTTTTGTTTACAGTGTGGGAGACTTCCTGGAAAAGTTCCTCCTAAGAAAACAAAAATCCTTCAGTTGGTTGCACAATTTAATTATTGAATGATGTCACTTGCGTCTTGTTGACTTGTCTATTGGGTGCTTGGGTATAGTCTTTATGTTTTTGACAGTTAATTTGGTATCCTTGCGCATTGGATTTTTCTTGGGTTATTGGTCTAAATACGTTATGTTGCGCCTTGGTTACTGTCATGCCTATCGCTTTGTGACGGCATGATTCTTGATGAGGGGATCATTGCGTGCCCCGATTGATAGAAGCGAAGGATAACCTAGCCTGAGTCATGTGCTTCCCGATGTGGGTGTTATGTTCATTGTAATTTATGTTGGATCTTGTGCTGTAACTCTTGTTGTGCTTGTTCCTTGCTCTTCGTGATTGTTCAAGTTACCTGTGTCATTTGATACTGGTTGCGTCTGGTTGATATTGATGTTGTCCCTTAGCTTAGTCATTTTATTTGTCAATTTGATTATCACATGTGTCATCCAGTTTCATGATGTGCCAGTATGTTGGGTCATTGATGTTTGTTGCCTGATTTACGTGTGTTGTGTTCAACGTCAAGTTGTGTTGATTAATTGTTGCCATTGTTGCCTTCCTGCTTAAAACAAATAAAAAAGAAAATATTTCTTTTGCATTGCGTTGCATGTATTCGTAACAAAATGGGGTCATCACATATGGTATCAGAGTGGGTTCAACCCTGTGATTGTGGATTACCATGCTTTCCCCTGTAGTAAACCCTTGAGGAATAACCTAGCGCTAATTAAAATTTAATGTGTCCATGCGGTGATCTCGATTAGAGGATGCCACATAGGTTCACAATGTGGTGTTGTGGAAGGAGGTGCGATGCCTCCAGAAGTTCTTACATCCTCGGAGTCTAACCCCCAAGGGGAAGAACAAGTCCTTGGGATGGATTTGAATTTTGTAAGGGATGATGATGGTCTGACAAGGTCCTTCCAAGGAATGTCAGAGGCCTTGATTCACCATCTATACTGAGATGAGGCCAGGGCACTCAGAGGCCTTGATTCACCATCTATACTGAGATGAGGCCAGGGCACCTGTACCCTTGAGGGTCCACAACGTGCCTATCCAGTACTGTTAGCATTCACCAAGAACTCGAGAGGGATAAGGTCTCAAGTCCACGAGTGTTGCGGATGGCTCAGTCGTTGAGGCATGGCTAGAGAGCTTGGTGATGTGCTTCATGCTTTGCGATTACAACCTCCAACATTAAGGTCCACAGGATGGTCTTTCAACTGAAGGGGAATGCTCTTCTATGATGGAAGATGCTCTTGCCACATTTGAACATGGCAATTGAAGACGTGTCATATGAACTGTTCGAGGAACAGTTCTGGGAGAGGTATCTTTCTGAGGAATTCATTAAGCATCAGCTCAATGAGTTCAACACCTTGCGATAGGGCGGTTGTACGGTGCCCGAGTATGAGGATCATTTTTGGAGTTGCTTCGGTATGCTCCGCACTTGAATACCTAGAAACATAAGGTCAATAGGTTCGTTTTTGGCCTTAATGACAACATTTGTGAAAAGGTTAGGATTTTGATGCCTCAAACCTTGCATGATGTTGTCCGAAATCCCCTCATAGCAGAGGAGGATCTTATCAGTGAGGTCAAAGTAGGACTCCAAAGAGACTAGCCAGAAAGGTTTCATCTAGTGCACAGCAGCATCAGACACCAACTAGTCATTCACCAGGATATCGTGGCTTCTAGAGAGTTTCATTTATGGGGTAGTGCTAAAACGAATTAAGGTAAAGGAAGTTGAACATGATGAGTTTATCTTTGTAGAGATGGCTTCAGGAGCCAAATAGAAGGTTGGTGGGAAGGTTACGAGTTGTAGCCTTAACCTGGGAGAGTTCATCACTGGGGCCAACCTGTACGTCACAACCTTAGGGTCTTATGACGTCGTGATCAATATGGGCTGGTTGGAATTGCATGATGTGATACTTGACTACAAGACGAAACGGTTGAGTTTGATCAATGATGAGGGATAGAGACATGTGATTGTAGGTCGGAACCAGGGAGTTTCCCTGAGTTTCATCTCTTCCTTGCAACTTAAGAAGATCATGCACAATGGGTGCAAGCTTTATGCGATCCTTGCATTAAATGAGAAGGGAGTAGCGAAAGGTCTAGAACACCTTCTGGTGGTGAGAGAGTTTGCGGATGTCTTCCTAGAGGATTTACCTGGGATGTCGTTGGAGAGGGAGTTGGAGTTTACCATAGACCTAAAACCAATGACTAAATTGATAACAAGAACACCTTATCGGATGTCAACCCCAGAGTTACATGAGTTGAAAATGCAACTGAAGGAGTTGTTGGACCTAGGAATTATACGTCCAAGTGTGTCACCATGGGGTGCTCCTGTTATATTCATATGAAAGAAGGATGGGTCATGGAGACTATGCATTGACTATCATGAATTGAACAAGGAAACAATCAAGAATCAATATTCGTTGCCAAGGATTGATGATTTGTTTGATCAGATGAAAGGCATGACAATGTTTTCAAAAATCGCCTTGAGATCAAGCTGTCACCAATTACAGATTAAGAAGGATGACATCCCTAAGACCGCCTTTAAGACGAGGTTTGGAAATTATGAGTTTATTGTTTTACCTTTTGGATTGACAAAGGCCTCTAGGGTATTTATGAGTTTGATGAATGGGGTATTCTACAAATAATTGGAAAAGTTCATCCAAGTATTCATTGACGATATTTTTATTTACTCTCAAATGATGGAGGAGCATGACAACTACTTGCGCTTGGTACTACAGTGTTTGTGAGAGAACAAATTGTATGGGAAATTGTCTAAATTCTCATTTTATTAATCGAAGATTCACTACTTAGGGTATGGAATCTCCGATGAAGGTATCACTGTGGATTCAACAAAGGTCGAGACTATTATGGAATAGCCTGCACCAATGAATGTCCTCGAAGTCCGTATCTTCATGGGTTTATCGGGATACTATCAATGGTTCGTCAAGGGTTTTTCAAATATAACAAATCTGATTACGGAATTACAAAAGAATAATAAGAAGTTTGTTTGGACAGAGAAATGCTTGGAGGAATTTTGGAGGCTCAAGTAGTTGTTGATGAAAACACCAATACTAAACTTCCCTAACATGGATGTGGACTTCTTGGTATGCACTGATGCATCCAAGGAAGGATTAGGCGGGGTCTTGATGCAAGACGGTCGAGTGATCGCTTACATCTCAAGAAAGTTGAGATGAAATGAGGAGAACTATGCAATTCTCGATTTTTATTTGTTAGACATTGTTTATGCCTTGAGAGTTTGGAGACACTATCGTATTGGACAAAAATTCGAACTAAAAAAAGACCACTGTGGACTAAAAAATATCTTTATGCAAAGCGACCAGAACGCTACAACAACGTTGGTCAGAATTGCTTAGTGAGTATGATTTCGAGATTACTTACATTAAAGGGACAGTGAACACAGTGGTAGATGCATTGATTCAGAGACTACACATCTTTTCAGCGATGTCTCTTAAGATGAATCTACATGAAAAGATTCTAAATTTACATTGTGACAATGACTGGTAAAAAGAGGCCAAGTATTTTATCAGACAAAACACAATGATGGTACCAAAATTTGAAGGACTTACTATGGAAAACGATGGATTATTGAGATTTAAAAGTCGAATTTACATACCGCCCAATGACGGGTTTAGGAGTTTGATCCTAAACGAGGATCACAGAGAAGTGTACATGGCTCACCTGGGAGTCACGAAGATGAGGGAAAATATTAAACCCTTATTAATCTGAAAAGGAATGAAGGAATACATAGTCAACTACATGGAAGGATGTATAGTTGTTAGTAGGTGAAGGCTGAACATAGACATCTGGTAGGATTACTACAACCACACGTTATTTCAAAATTGAAATGGGAAGTCATTTCGATGGATTTGATTGTTGGATTGCCAATGACGACAAGGAGACACGACTTGATTCTTGTGGTAGTCGACCCTCTGACGAAGAGTGTTCATTTTATTCCTGTGCGTATGATGAATCGGGCACCTGACATAGCTAGAGTTTTCATCCGCGAGAATGTGAGGCTGCATGGCGTGCCTAAGAGGATTATATCCAATCAAGGATCAATGTTTACTGGATGATTTGGGACTAGTTTCAAAGAGGCCTTGGAAACCCAACTTAACTTTAGTACCATGTATCAGCCAAAGATAGACATGAAGACCGAACGAACAAACCAAATATTGTTGGATATGTTTCATATGTACGTGATGGACCAACATAAGCATTGGGAGGAATTCTTGCCACTGTTAGAGTTTGCATACAACAACAGTTATCAAAGCACCATTAAGATGGAGCCTTTCGAGTTTCTTTACGGGCGACGGTGTCAGACACCTTTGAGTTGGGACCATCTTGAGGATAGGGTCCTGGGGGGACCAAAAGCAATCCAATAAATGGAAGATCAAATGAAAACTATAAGACAAAGGATCAAGGAAGCACAGGATCTACAGAAGAGTTATGTCGATGTGCATCGTATCGACCATAGTTATGAAGTTGGTGATCGAGTCTTCTTACGTGTGAAACCGCATAAGAGTTCTATCAAGTTTGGAAAGGGTGCTAAAATATCTCCTAGGTTCATGGGACCTTTCGATATTGTAGAAACGAAGGGGAAGGGGCTCATGGCCTATCGACTAGCCTTTCCCGATTATTTGAGGCGTATGCACAATGTTTTGCATTTATCAGTTCTTAGACATTATATTAGTGATCCTACACATGTTATTGGCATGATTTCCTTGCAAGTATATGATGAGGGTGTGATCACGGCAGATCCAATATGCATTGTAGACCATCGCATTTGACAACTATGGCATCAAACAATAGATCAGGTCAAGGTCTAGTGGGACAACTATAGTCCGCACTCGACGACCTGGGAGGATGCATATGATATGCGCCAATAGTTTCTATTTTTTTATATATATTGACTTATGATACTGTGATACACTTTATCTTGGCACCTATATACTGTGAAACTTCGAGATGAAGTTTAAACCAAGAGTGGTTGTATGTAACATCCCTCTCTTACGTTCACTGAGCGAACTTATTTTTTTAGGACACTTTCTTGCAAGTGATTCGAGTTATTATATCTATTCTTCATTTTGATTATGATTATGAGATGTTATGGGTTTGATGATAGGTTATTTGGTTGTATTTACAGAGACAACTATTATTTATTAGGTTCTCTTGAGTGTGCAAGACTTCATACATTGAGGATGCAGAGGCATCGATGAAACCCCTTCGAATCTGTATCGAGTCAGGGAGTGGACAGTTGGGTTTGAATGTTTTTGATGTGACATATGTACATATGATTAAATATTACGATGATTAATTATTATTGCTGACATGATTCATTGATGGATGCAGGTTGATGATATCTTGTCAACCAGACTCACATTTGGAGTAGAGGGGTCACATACAACAACCAATGATATTGAGGGAGAGGTGTGGCAACATCTCTGCCACAGCCTACTAGTACTCTCATCGTGGCTCAAAATGTAGGTTAATGATTAGCTAGTTTGAGAAGACACACGATGCCATGAGGGCGGCCTATGATAGTCACTCACGATGCTTCTAAGGGGCGTGCAATAAGATAGGATCCTTATTCCTTAGAGGTCCTTAGTCTCCCACAAGATCACCTAGCGTAGTATTGACTCTGGGGGTTTGACGTCTACCAAATTTAGTCAAGAGGTGAGTGGCACCCTTGGAGCACGTAGTGCATCTTGAAGGGAAAGAAGCACAAGGAAAATAAAAAGAGGCAAGTGGCACCCTTGTAGCACGTAGTGCGTCTTGAAGGGAACGTTGGCCAAATAAAATGGAAATAGGCATGTGGCACCCTTGGAGCACATAGTGTGTCCTGAAGGGAACGTCGTGATTTTAATTGGTAAGTGAATAAACCTAGTGCCTAGAAAATTATGCCTCCTTAGGACCTAGATGACCTTAAAATGAATGATGTGATAAGTAAGGATTAAAAACATTTTTTTCCTAATAAAAAAATGTCGCCCAACCTAGTGAAATTAGAACCTAGGTCTAAGTAGAACATATGGTCAAAAAAAAAATAATAAATAAATATGTAACAAGAAGGGAGGTAAGAAATTCAAACTTATTTATTAAAGTCAAAATTAAGGATTAAATTTTTAAAAAGGGGTAATGGTTGTTTTTATCTACATTTTCTAATTTAATTTTTAGTTAAAAACAAAAGAGGGTAAATGGTTGTTTTTATCTACACTTGCTAAATTAATTTTTAATTAAAAAGGAAAAAGGGTAAATGGTTGTTTTATCTACACTTGCTAAATTTATTTTTCTTAGTTAAAAAGGGAAAAGGGAGAAACGTAAAAGAAATAGGAAACTTAAAGAAAAAGGGAAACTTAAAGAAAAGGGGAAACATAAAGAAAAAGTTGAATGTCTAGCTTAGTAAGGAATATTGCCTTTGGAACTTTATGATTATGAACTGAACTAGGAATTAAGTAAAGCGTAAGTAATTTAAGAAGTGTAAGGGAATTTTGGGACACCGAGGAGCGTTTTTAGGAGTGCTCTTAGGTGGATGAGGGACATAGGAACATTTATTTAATTAATAAAATTGATTTTCTGGTGCAACTAGGGGATCGGGCAACATGTGTACAGGGAGGTTTTTCAAAATTAATTAAATGAAAATGGAATTTAATGAAAATTTGGGAAACTAATTACTTAAAAAAATTATAAAAAGGATGGAGGAGGAGGAGTATAGATCTCATTTTTTTGCGTAACTTTACGTTGCTGAAATTTTATCTTGACTAAAATTTCTCTTGTGGGATTTGGGATACCTAGCTTGGGTAACGAGCGGTAGCTCGACCTTGCGAGGTGAGTTGGGAGCTATAATTCTCTGGTATTGTGTGCGTGGCGCCTTTGCGGCTCGATGGTCTCATGGGGAAGAAGAGTACCCCTAGAATTTTCTAGGAGGTACGAGTGAGGTCACATCAGTTGGCAAGAGGGAGCAGGACGAAGCGCGCGTGGGAAAACGAATTGAGAGCTTTTGCATTTGGCTACGGTACACATGTGTATATTTGTATTGAATGATATTTTAAACATTGTTCCTGCACCTTCAGTAATGCACTTCTAATGTGTTAAAGTTTATGTTTAATCAATGTAACACTATCCAGAGATTTCATTTTTATCTTTCCACAAATTGTCTTAATGAGCTCAGTGTTTTATGATCAGAGAACTTAAAAGGCATCCCAACCTTATGCTCATTGTATTTTGAATTTATTTCCCATGGCGAACCCAAAATCTAATTGCAATGACTTTTCTGTGTTTGTTTTTATTGATTTAATACGTAGAAAAAATGTGTTTTTATTTTCTGTCCCTTATCCTTAAGTTATTAGTATGTGCCTGAGCAGTCGACCGGGAGCCTAATCGACTGTCTTCACTCTAGTGTTTAAGACTGTAATTTAAATTCCTTGCTTTCCTGTGCATGTATAATAAGTGAAGGATAAAAAAATTCCCAGCTATATATCCCTTACTTGTCTCTGCGTTTTTCTCTTATGATTAATCTCTAATCCTTGCGCCTTCTTTGTGAATGAGTATCTTTGTGTTTGATTGATTCATTACTGAATGATTAATGTTTGTGCCTTCCTTTTGAATGATTAACTCTGCATTGGAATGATTAATCTTTGAATGTTTAAACTCTGCAATTTGAATGAACAATCTGAGAATGATTAAACTTTGTGTTTGAAGGTTTAATCCTTGAGTGTCTAATCTATGTGTTATATTACTTACCACTTCTATCGATTGGTAAAATCTGTAATCTCTGCGTTTTACCAATGTCTAATCTCTACATTTTACCAATGTCTGATCTCCCCATTATATTACTTACCACTATGTTTTGATAGGTAAAATCTCTAATCTCTGTGTTTTACAAATGTCTAATCTCTGTGTTATATTACTTACCACTACATTTTGATTGGTAAAATCTCTGTGTTATGTTACTTACCACTGCAAATTTTTACTCTTCGATTTTCTTTTTAGATACCTAATTACTTGGCACATTACCCAACATTCACGCCATGATTTCCTTGGCACATTACACAAAATCTACACCAGTATTTTCTGGGCGAATTACCCCGTACTTACCGAGCATTATCAACAAATTTAAAAATGTATTCATCAATAATTTTTAGCAATAGATGTATCAATAAATTTGTTACTGGACAACGACTTGATCATTGAAAGCGATATATATTACACAACGATATCATATTAAACAACGATATCATAATGCACAACGATATCATATTAAACAACGATATCATAATGTACAACAATATCTTATTTAACTCAGTGATATCATATTTAACTCAACGATATATATGATTACACAACAATATCATATTTAACTCCGTGATTTTCCCTTAAAATATAATTGTTAGACAACGATATTGTTAGACAGAGATATAATTGTTAGATAGTGAATTCCATACTTTTTTCTTTTATGAATAATCTCGGATCTCGGATCTCTGCGATTTTTTGAATGTTATTTTTAACCGATAGAAACTGATGTATATTCTAAGATGATGTGATTTTGGTTTTGTATAGTTTAACATTTGAAAGTATCTATTATGCAGGTAATAAACATTGTGCATTACGTATTTTCCTATCGTGTTTGACCCATTTGTCATTGGAACAAAAGAGTTTCTTTTTCTTCTCTTCCGAGAATAGTATTTTACATTTCATCATGCCTTAAAGTTATTTAAACACTGGCCACAACTCTCTGAAACGAATTTGCACTTGAAAATCGAGATTGAGGCAATTTTCCAAATAAATTGATTTGCGCATACTTCGTCAAATTTATCGTCATTCGAGCTCTTTAGTAGTAATTTAATTGAATGTAGGACATATCAGTTTTAAAAAGATATGGTTTCAATGATGGTCGTGATCCTTACTACAATTAGGTTAATCGTTTTTATATGTTTATGGTTTTATTATATGACTTATGACTTATGAAAATAGTATATGAATTGTTTTATGTATAGGAATTGATCATTTATTCGTCTTACATTTTAGTCTTTTTAACTTATGCCACAATAGATTAGATGTTGTGATGGTAATAGATTAATGTCTTAATTGCATGGGTAATATTTACTTGATTAATTGCAATGATAATATTTTACTCATTCGCACTTAGACATAATGATTAACAATTAATGGTTTATGGTTTATTGGTGTAATAGTTTAATAGCTTGCACAATATTAATGGTTGAGGGTTTAATAAGTTTTATTGGCTAAAACAATTAATAGTTTAACAGTTAATTGTTTACTATGTTCCTTGTGCCTTAATTCGAATGGTAAATGGGGGTTGTTCATAGTTGTTACACCACACATGTTTACCTTGTAGGAAGCAAGAAATCCTTCAGGTAGTTGCGCATTTTAATTTTGAATGATGTCACCTTGCATCTTGTCGACTTGTTGATTGGGTGCTTGGGTATAGTCATTGTGTATTTATTGATAGATAATTTGGTCTCCCAACACAAGGGATTTATCTTGGGTTAAAGGTCAAGATATGTTATGTTGCACCATGGTTACTGTCATGCCTATCCCCTAGTGACAACATGATTCCCGATGAGGGGATCTTTGTGCACCCTAAAGGATAGATGTGAATGGAAACCTAGTCGAAGTCTTGTTCTTCCCAATGTAGGTGTATTGTTCATTGTAATTGATGTTGGTAATTGGTTTTGAAATGCCTTAATGAGTTTGATTTTGCGCCCCATATAGGTTTCTTGTTACTGGTCATCGAAGCCATTGTGTCAAGTTGTTGATGTTGTCCTTTATCTTGTAGGCATTGTGTTGCTTGTATCGGGTGGGTAGCCATTTTTATCTATTTACTGATTATTGCATGTTTCATCTAGTTGTGTGATGTGTCAGTATGTTGGGTCATTGTTGTCTCTTTCCTTATTTGTGTGCATTCTGTTCATCATTAAGTTGTGTTGATTAATTGTTATCATTGTTTCCTTCCTTAAAAAAAAACAAAAAAACAAAAAAACAAAAATCTTGTTTATGCATTGCATCACATGTAGTCGTAACGATCAGAGTCTCTACATATGGTATCAGAGCGAGTTCAACCCGTGACTTGGGATCAATACAACTAAATCGTTGATTTGATATTTGATTATAATGTTGCTAATTAAGTTGACTTTTATTCATGTAGGTAATCAT
>CBVK0100964374.1:0-10285 GCA_900067695.1 Picea abies | reverse complement strand
GCCCCATGCGTTTGAGAATAGTATAAGGACCATAAAATTTTGGTGCAAGTTTTTAACACTACTGGTATTTGAGTGAAGTCTTTTTGTACGGTTAGAGATAGAGAAACACTTGATCCCCTTCAAAAAATTAACGTTCAAAATGACCCTTATCTTCTTGTTGCTTCATGTAGTTTTGATCCATGACCAACTTCTCTTTGAGAGTACGAAGAATTTTCATGAAGAATGTAAGATTGTGGTCAACCTATTGAACCTTGGAGACACCTGACATGTATGGGAGAACAAATGGTGGATTTTTTCCATAGACTGCTTCTAAAGGAGTCATGCAAGTGGAAGTATGGTAAGATGGGTTGTACCACCATTCAATTAGGGGTAACCACTGAACCCATTGATGTTGTATTTTAGATGCAAAACACCTCAAATATGTTTCCAAACAATTGTTGATTGGTTCCATTTGGTCATTAATCTGGGGATGATAGGTTGTGCTGAAATGTAATTGAGTTCCTTGGAGACTAAATAGTTGTTGCCAAAAATTGCTGGTAAAAGTGGGATCATTCTCAGAAACAATAGAATGAGGCATTTGATGGAGTTTGAAGATATTATCCATAAAAGTTTAAGCCGATGTGGATGTTGTGAATGGGTTTTGAAGAGCACATAAATGAGCATATTTGGAAAGACAATCCACTATCACCATGATGACTGATGTATTTCCTTATTTGGGTAAGACAACAATGAAATCCATACAAATATCCATACAAATAGTAGGTGGAAGCAGAAGTGGTTGGAGTGTACTGGGAGGTTTGGAAATCTATCCTTTATTGTGTTGACATGTATCACATTTAGACACAAAGGTTCAGATGTCCTATTCCATACCATCCTAGAAGAAATATCATTTGACCCGTTCATAAGTTTTGGTAAAACCTGAATGGCCTACTATAGGTGAAGCATGAAACTCAGAGAGAACCTTGAATTTTAGGGCTGATTGTTTTCTTAAATACAAGCGACCTTTATCGAAAAACTCTTCATTGTGTCAAGAGGACCCTGGAGCATCTTGGGGATCCTGTTGAATTTTTTTGATTAGGTTGGAAATTTTGGGTTTGTGCAACCATTCATGTAGAAAAACTTGAATCCATTCGATGACACTAAATGAGAGGGAAAAGAGGGACCCGTCTTCTTCATATTTCTTGGAAAGAGAATCAACCACGATATTTTCTTTTACCTTCTTGTAAACAATATCATAATCATATCCAAATAGCTTGGTCACCCATTTTTGTTTCTTTGAGGATGAAATACATTGTTCCAAGAATTACTATAGTCTTTGATGATCCATTTTATTTTAGAAGTGTTTTCCCAATACATAAGGGCACCAGAGATACACTCCATGCAAAATAGACAACATTTCTTTTTCATAAATTGATTGGCCCAAATGTCATTTCGACTACTATTTGGTGGTGAGTTCCAAAGGTCATCCATATTGCATGAGGATTGCCCCGATTCCTCTCCCTGATGCATCACATTCTAGAACAAAGGTCTTGGTGAAGTCAGGAAGGGATATTATAGGATAAGTGCACATAGTATCTTTCAACTCTTGGAAGGATTGGTCAGTTGCTAGAGTCCAACTGAAAGAATTATTTTTAAAGAGAGTTGTGAAAGGAGCCAAAAGTTTTCCATAATTTTTAACAAACTTGCGATAATAGCCCATTAAACACATGAAAATACACATACTTTTAAGAGTTTTAAGGTGAGGCCAGTTCTACATAGCTTCAATTTTCTTAGGATCCACCATGACACCATCCTTTCCAACAATATGACCAGGGTAGTCAACTTTAGATGCATCAAAAGAACATTTGTAATGTTTTAGGAAAATTTGGTGCTTGGAGAGGAGATGGAGAAATTGATATACATGGGCGAGATGGGTTGGTCACATTTTACTATACATGCGAATATCATAAAAGAAAACTAACAAAAAATGACGAACGAAAGGAAAAAATACATGATTCATGAGATTTCAAAAAGTGGAGGGGAATTATAGAGACCAAAGGGAATGACCAAGAACTCATAGTGGTCCTCATGAGTGTGAAATTCAGTGTTGGGGGTGTCTTCCTCTTTCATACATATCTGGTGGTATCCCGAACTAAGCTCAAGTTTGGTAAAATATCAATCCCCATTGATTTCATCCAGAATATCATTGATGAATCTATGTTTTTCCCATTTTTCCTTTGTCCAAATCCATTTTTGCCCATGTAGATTGTACAATTTATGTTTTTATTAGCTCTTTTTGAAGGTATTCTCCATCAATTTTCTATGGATCTGCATAAGGTATGTGTAATTATTATTTATGAAAAATTTATGATGCTTTATCCTTAATTGAGTAAGTATAATCTATTAACACTTGTCATTTGTTTGAAACGGGTCAAAAACACAATCCAGTCCTTCGTCTAGTCCTCCATCTGACACTTTTCCAGGTCGTGAACTTAGAGCTCAATTTGTGGGAAAATGAAGATAAATCCAAAACATCTAACACATGGGTTTTGTGCCTAATATGCCCAATTAGGTCCCACACTAGTCGTTTCCTGAAATTGTGGATGTATTGGGAACAATTTGTGGTCCTCTATCCGACATCCAGTCCTCCATCCAAACCTTTATCCAACACTCGATCCGGCACTTAGAGCACAGTGCATTTGGTGGTTAGCATATCAGCGAGCTTCTATGGGAGAATTGGAAACATGGGTTTTGTGCTTTCTCACGTCATCCAACTATGGAACCCATCGCATTCAGATTGGAGTAGTTGCATATGGCGCTATTTTGAGTGCACAAAGTTGTTGGAGGAGATGTGTTATGTTGCTAAAACTTAATAAATTTCTATTTTTAGAGAGCATCAACCCTTTTAGTGGTTGACCTCTCAATTTGTGCACAAACTCTATATATACTTGCTGGTCTATGCCACCAAAGATATGATTTTATATACAAAGCCATTATATTGGATTACTCTGTAAAAACTCAGTTCTAAAATAAATATGAATGATATGCTAAGTTTGTGTCTGTACATTACGTTGGAGTAGTGCCACGACTGTCTAGGGGGCCCACCAATGGTTTGGGTATATTAATTTGTTGTTTATCGATATTCTATATTTAACTCTCTTGTGTGCAAGTTGCTTGCTGAAATTATATTTGTTTTCATATATCGCTTACAGGTTACTTGTGATTGTTTATATCTATCTGTCTATATTCTAACATCTAATGTCTTTATGCAAGTTGTGTGTTATTAATGTATATATGTCCATAACCATCTCACTGTGAAATTATATATAAGCTTCCTTCCTTGCTTTATAAACCATAGATCATTTTTCAGATTAGTTATCTAGGCAATGTCTATAACAACTACATTAAGTTGTTAATTGTATTACTTCCTGTAGATTTTCATAAATTGTTAATAGGGGTTGATTTTGAATCTCTTTGCACAAGGTTTATATACTGTAGCAGATTAGCGTAAGGATAGGGTTTACTCCCTGTAAGATAAGAGTAATTGTGAGTTTGTCTTAATATAGGGTTCACTTTGAAGAATTGATGTTGAAGGAGTGTTTACTTATTCAAATATTGCTTGCTTATTCAAAGAGTTTCTTTCTTAGACTAATTGTTCATAGTGATAGATTTGTCTTCGAGATTTGATTACTTAGAATAATGAGCTCACCATTCATAGTTGTAGATTACTCTGTAAATTCAAAGTATGGCTCTTCATTATTTGAGTTTATTGTCATTAGATTAGATTAGTCTAATATAGGCTATATTAGAGCTCTAGACTTGCACATATAGTGACAGTCCTAGCACCTCGAAGCCTATGAGCCTCAGGTTGAAAATTTAATGTCGAAATAGATAGCATATATTTCACTCGACAATCATATATGATGCGAATGAGGAATTTTTCATTGATGGTAAGTTTGTTAAGGGAATGAAAATCAAGACACATGAACCGAGTTCCTTCCTTCTTGAAGACCATGACAACAGGGGAAGAATAGGGGCTGGTACCAAGACAGATAACACCCACTTCTAATAATTCTTGGCCATTTTTCTCAATTTCATTTTTTGTAGAAAAGTGATGATGATAAGGGAGAGCATTAGGAGGAAGACTTCTTGGGGTTAAAGGAATGGAATGGTTATTTTCTCCATGGGAGGGGGGAAGAACTTAGGGAGTTTAGAAAAAAATGGGATGGAAGGAAAAGATAACTTGAAGGTTGGGGTGCAACGGGGGTGTCTCAACTTATTGAATGGAATGGAGTTTGCAAATGATGCTAGAATGACATTTTATGAGTAAATTTTCCATGTGGTGGGAACTGATGATCTCAAGAGACCCTGTTGTAATTCCTTGGAATTGATACTGTTTTCCTTCCTGTTGGAATTGCATGGTTAAATCCTTAAAAACCATGATTATGGGGCCATGAGTGCGTAACCATTCAACACTAAGAACAATATCACAACCACCCATGTCAATAGAAAACATGTGATATTTTAGGTATACCAACAAATTTGTAGGCAAACATTTTCACAATGGCCCCCAAATTTCATGGAACCACCATTGAAAATCATCATTTGAAAATTGTTGAAAGCATGGATGTAGCAATTGACTTCTTGAGAAAGGTGACAATGAATGAATTTATGAGTGCTACCACTATCAAATAGAATGATTAATTTCCTGTTCTTAATGTAACCAATCAGTTTGAGGGTTTGAGGAAAAGAAAAACCAGTGAGAGCATTCAGTGAAATCAAGGGTTCAACTTCAGGAGGATAAGAAGGAGGTAAAAGACTATATTTTGGAGGTATCTCGGCTTCAATATAAATCTCAAAATATTCATCAAATACATCCTCTGAAATGACCATAAGAATTTTATGTTATTTACACTTATTCTCTGGAAAGTATTTGTCATAAGAATTATAGTAGACACCCTTGAGTTGGGGTTCAACCATTTCTTCCCTTGTTAATTTTTGGACCTTGAGAAAAGTGACATGAGGGGTAGAGGCGGTAGGTTTAGGGTGGGGAAAAAAAGTGGGTTTTCTTCTCTAGGAAAAGATAACATTTTGTGTCTCCTTGGCACATTTAGTTGCTTCCAACCAAATTTGTGGATGATACATTATGACTTGATCTCAGATTTCAACCTTGAGGCCACTCATAAAACATTCCCTGAAAAAAACATCTATCATGCCCTCCATTCAAAGGTAGCGATAAAATATTCCATTGTTCTATATTATTTCAACTTGGTCAAACATCCTAGTTGGTGGGTGTATATGTTAAAGAGTTCATACAAATCAAAAACAAATTGTGATCAAGAAACATACCCTTTACCTGTATTTCTACACCATTTCCACCACTTCCATCATTCTATATCCAAATAGAGAATTTTGTAATGAATCTTGGTCAAATAATTAGTAATTCCATGCAGGGAGAAATAGTGTTCCAAATAAGTGACCCAGGTGTTGAGCACTCAACACACCCTAAAAAATCCTCTGTCAATTTTTTATTTTTTGGGTACCACTTGATCTTCTGCACTGTCTGATTCGATTTCATTTAAAAAAAAAGGTTTTGTCTTTGTTTATTTTCATGATTCTCATTACCAATTCAGGTTTGTTTGAACTCGTGAAACCCCGCGACTAAAATACTTTAACACTGAAATTAAGAATCGAAGGCCAAACACTGCACCCGATGCACCCAGGTTCAACGTCAGAAAGAATTCAAGTAAGTATAGGAACCATTCAGAAACAATAGTCACTGAGCATCAATCTTCATTGGCATAGAAAGAAGGTACTTTTGTTTGCGTTAATTTTTTCCCATAAAGATATCGTCGATAACCGATTCCCCTTTGGCATCGGTAAAAGATGGGGAGAACAAATGTAAACGAAGAATGAAATGATATCGTTGATAGTCGATACTCGATGTGCCTTATCGGGATCAGGGGAAGTCTAGGAAGATCATAATAAACATTTTGATCGTGATGAAGTTATCCATGATCACCAATCCCCAATGTGTTTTCAACATTGGTACTTTTTTTAGGCAGATGATCCGAGAGCGCTTTGGTAGGATTATCGTCGATTGTCGATCCTTGGCACTTTTTTGACATCGAAAGACTAAGGTTTGTTCTAGAACGAATGGCTTAAAGAAAGTCTCGACTCTGACTAACACAATAAAATTGAGTCACTGGTCTCCAACATCATGTGTCTCCACCAGGTAAGAAGGTCGTACGGTCTAGTCTTATCCCGAGTCATTTTTTGGTTCCTTAGGTCTTATTCATGCCTCCTAGTGATTTTTGTTGTGTCATCACTGTACGATAAGATCAATTGGCATCAAATATTTTGTAGGAGGATATCAATGAAAACGTTCGTAGCACAACCCCGATCCCCGATCCACCCACTAAAAGGGTGACATGACAAGACTTTTTCACATTAGATAAGATCATATATTGGGCATTTAAGGAGCTAATTAATACCCGCTCTTGCATTAGTTGCTACCCCGCAGGCCAGTTAAGAAACAACAATTTGAAATCACCGATAGACCAAATTACCAGTCGTGCCCGTACCATCAAACCATGATGACTTTAATTTTTAACATCTTTGAATATCTGGCAGTAGATTTAATGTAATTACACACATACCCCAATTGAATGGCTAATGTGACATGGTAAATATCACCCTTGTTTTAATATCTAAAACCGTTATGAGAAAATTCTTTCTGGAAGTGAATTCCAAAGCCTCCAAAGGAATGGAGAGATCAAATCAATAATGGTTTTGACCCTTTTGATCATTAGAAGCATGTTTCACAAGCTTTAGAGGTATGTATCCAAGTCTAGCAATTCATTAGTTATAATTTTTATATGGTCATCTGTTTTATTTTACACAGTATCTGAAATTTTTCTTAAGTTGTAGGAACAATTCCACCAATAAAGCCAACCACCAGACGCTCGCTTAGAGAAAAAAAACTAAAATAACCAGAGACAGGTGAATTTTCTTCCCCAGGGACTGTGAGGCAATTGGAATACGCCCCTAGCCTAGAGCCTGCCATCAAGACAACAACAAGGAAAGTTTTCATCCTGCTTTCAGCCTTTGGTGATACAAAGGCAAGCACCGGATCCAATATAGCACTCCCACAGTGGGGGGATCTCTTCAACAAGGTTAGAATAGAATAATACCTATATTATGTCCAACACAATGACCTAGACGTAAGGCCGCTCGACAACCAGGTGTTCCCGAACATCTAACGGTCGTATATACACATGGTGCCGAGCAGAACCCTCATTTTCCCCTTCTTAGAGGTCCTGAAGTGGCTCATTGACCACGTAGACACACATAAATGTTTATTCAATGATGAAAATGGTGGGTGTGTTGGATTTTTCCTCTTAGTTGAAGTACAAAAATATTACAAACTCAGAGACCTAAAGGAGCGGCTAAACACACACTTTGTGGTGAAGTTCTATGAACACCACAACACCAGTCGGGTGATGGCCTCATGGTGGATGGAGGACAAGAATGTTTCCAACCAGAGCAATGGCTGGTATGGGATGATTAACTTGAGGGAGCCATACATCTATTTGATGGCTCTCATTCGCCGACTATATGGAGAGAAGGACCGCTCCAAATTTTTAGAGGCATGGATGCCCTTGGATTATACAGTGGCAATCTTCAGGAGTGACTTCAACTGGGGAGAAATAATTTCTAAACAATTGAGCATATGTTTACAACATGATCAGACGTCGAAGGAAGGAGAGACACCAAATTTCTACATGTCCTCGTACCTTCTCGATGTCATTTGTGCAAGGAACGTTTTCACGACATGAATTTGAAATGGCATGTCGTAGAGCTCTCGGTCCATGTCTACTTCAATGTCCTATGGGAGAATAGGTAGAAGACATATTACACACTTATCTATGATGAATTCATCATGCACATTTATTTTATTATTTTTAAGAAAGAATGCCCAAGAATATCGGAGACAACCAAGAAGATGATTGCCAAGGTAGGCCATTGGTACCTGGATGAATTCTCAACCTACATTAGGGTGTTTGGGGTCACCAGAGCACCACATCTCTTATCCGCTCATGTCCCATACTGGCTTGTTGTGGGAGAAATATGTTATCAGACCATCCTGCAAGGCTATAACGCCAGATTAGTCAAAGACAAAAAACGAGCATTCATACCCTACGGTTTCCATGTGAGGTTCTATATGGTGAAGGATACTACTCAAGCTAAACAAGAAGGGCTTATCCAACTAGAATTCAGGTTCCCAACAAGATGATTCCACAAGAATGACCCTAAATGCCTGACTTTCAACCATGCTTTGCAAGTATCATCCTACTGGTGGTATGCTCACGACAAGTTTGAGGACGAAGTCTTCACAAAGAATGCCCAGGACTGGGTCGAGGTGATGTGGAGGATATCCAACTGAAGCATGACCAGGTTCAAGGAAATGAGCATGGATGACAAGTCATCTCAAGAGGCCCTCGGAGCCATTGAAGAAATCAGAGCGGTAGAGTCAATAGAGGCATAGAGAAGGGGACTATTCTTGATGGAACATGCACATAGAGTAATTGATCAACTGTAGAACAACTATGACCTCATAGGAATGACAAAGGTTTCTGTTGACAACCCAATTGAAATATGGGTAGGTCCAAGTGACTGAGAGACAATAAAAATTGAAGAAATAATCGGGTAATAAAACCCTGAAGTGCCCCCACCACAAATCATATCATCAGGGGAGATTTCAACCATCCCAAGACAATGAGTACACCAGGGAGGACAAGTGGAAATAACCCTTTGCATGATTTAATAACTATCTATTATGATGATGATAGCCTGAAAGTTTCCCTAGTCACTTTGGTGCAAATCACAAAGGAGAAAGAGCCCAAGAGAGAATCCACCCTGGGTCCCGACATCCTAGTTTAGAGTCATCCATAGATCGATCATGAGGTAGAAAGTGCCTTAGACACTGAGCCACTAGACATACCAGAAAATCCAATGGACAGCTCGAGGGATAAGCCAGGATCGGAAGAACGAGAAGAAGAAATACCACAGCAGGAAATTGACACCTCAACAATTGATTATCAAGAAAGTATCGAGCCTACCCCTAATTCATCAAAATTGGCCAATACTTCACCTCCCGATGAGGAACAACCAAAGGCCAAACTATCGGGACATACGAAAGAGGTTCAAGAACCCATCTTGGAATAGATTTACATCATTGGGAGCCTAGAAAAACATGCTTACCTAGGGAGAGTAGCAAATTCCTGAACCCATGGATGAGGTCACCGATACACAAGCCATCGCCTATGACCGAAAGAGGAAAGCCATAATGAAGAGAACCACCAAGAATATGAGGCTTACTCTGGATAGCTCTATCCTCATCACCACAGAGGAGAAATTGATTAGCATCCTCATCACCACAGAGGAGAAATTGATTAGCATGGAGCATGCCAAGACATCCAAGCTTATCAGTGCAGTGCTGGAAATCACAAATGCCACCCTAGATAGAGAAAAGAAAGATGAAGAGGATATAGTCATTGCACTGAACGAGTTGTAGCATCTACGCCACTTGGATAAATATTATCAGGACTCCACACATGCCACAGTATTCTTAAGAAGTGAATTCCGGGATGCCTACAATAAATTCACAAATGAGAGGCATCTTTTCACTACAGGGATAGCCAATTTCCAGGAAGACACCCTCATGGCCCCCGCGACATGCAAGAATATGAAAATATGGTATGATAAAGAACACCAAGCGGTGGAAAGGATTGATTACATCAGTGAAATTCAATAGGGCCGAGATGCCTAAGAGCACGACATTAGGGTACTAAGGGATAGTATCATCAACTGCATAAATAAGTCGGCCGAATACAAGGTGAAAATGGCCCAAGAACCTCATCAGAAAATCCAAGAGAAATGAGCTGAGTGCGAAAGGAGCTGGACCAACATCAATCGAGTGATGAGAGATATCGGCCTCTTAGAATTTGGCACACCCGATGACTTTGTCGACTTGCATGACATAGCCAAACTACATGCCGAACAATATTCATCGTGGATTGCAGAGATAGAAAAGGTGGCGAGCATGTCGCCAGGTCAAGTAAAGCAGTTCATGGATCACCTGACCAAGGCTCAGACAATGTTACAAAATTTAAGTGCTAAGGTAGTCAAGTATCGGGCATGGTATGTGGAGATAAAGGAGATCCTTTCAACCCCGATGGACCAACATAGATTCATGTATGCCAACACATGCGAGGAACTATTCGTCAAATGGTCAGAGTATGAG
>CBVK0100964373.1:0-10285 GCA_900067695.1 Picea abies | reverse complement strand
CTTATTAATATTGACCTTTATTACATCCAAATATATTGTTCTACCTATGGAGGGTTAGGTCCCTAACAAAGGGTAACCCTCACCCATTAGGGATTGGAGGAGTATTTAGGGATGATACAAGGAATATTCTAACACATTTTGTTGGTTTTATAGGGATGGGATGCCAATGGTGTGGAAAACTTATAGTTATTGAGAAAGGACTCCAAACAACCGAGTTCATGGGTTGTGAAAAACTAATAGTAGAGAGTGAGTCCCAAATTTTGGTGAATTCTCATACAAGGATTCAAAATGGATCCAAGATGGAAATATAAATAATATTTGGTACCTCACTATGGGCCTTGAGATCATGGTCGATCTCATCAAACACCTCTCATGCCTAGTTCCTTCTCATGTTTGTAGCAAGGTGAATGATTATGCTAATTGGCCAACCAATGTAGGTGTTTAGGGGTTGCACAAAATCTTAATTTAAAATGGATAAACATAGATCCAATCAAAATAAAGGATGATTATTTCCTCATTCATGGCAGAGATGTAAATTTCATGCATGGGGATATAGGGAGGAGAGGCATAGTACATTTCATGTGGAAGGTGACTGTACATGTGTCACATGTTGGGGAGGGTGGGTGCATATTGTTTTTCCATGAGGATGACATGAGGATTGAACATGTGTCACATGTTGGGGAGGGTGGGTTCATATTGTTTTTCCATGAGGATGACATGAGGATTGAAGAGTAGAAAAGGAAATGTGAACCTAAGATAACATAGCTTAGTATCTCTAGACTAAAACTCAAGGACCTATATCCTAACATAGGATCACCATTAAATTGAAATATTATGGTTGGTAGATGTGTTGATACAAATGTCATTAGAGAGTTGGTTCATGGTAGAATGAGGGGAAATCATAAGAAAAATAAAACTATTCTAACCATTGTGATAAAGGGAATATTAAGCCAAGTATTAATTCTTAATAGGGGAAATTATTTGACAAGAAGAGATCAGGGGTTAGGAGATGAAAAATTAGGAATATAGGAGATTTTATGGGATTTCGTGCTTGGTATTGAGCCATAGGTACTCCAATTTTTTGCTTGTCCAATAATGATGAAAAAATAGGAGGACTGTTGATCAAGACAAGGTACACTTAATTTTAATATGGGGCATAAAAAGGTATGCCACATAGGTGTAAGGAAATATGAACTCCACAAACCTAAAAACTAGTTGCAGTAGCAACAAAAGCAAACCATTGTAGGTTCTCCACAAAAATGAAGCAGGAATTGGAAAACTTGGAGAATATTGTTCGTGAGAAGAGAGGGAAAACATTTAGATACAGATTTGAAGAAGAATTGATTCCTTTTATTCCAAATACACATTTATATAGGAGTAGTGACACTGAATACATGAAAAATGTGGACTTATATTTCCATGTCAAAACTTTAATTGCATGTTCCCTAGAAGAGAGGGGATCTCAACACAATAAAACCCTAAATAAGCTTGACTAGTTGGAGTAGAAGTATGAAAATATGATTGACTCCATTTGGGGTTCAGGGGCTAGAAGTAATGAGGTAGGGGAGAAAACCATGAAACATAAGCATCAGAAAAGGGTTTGTGTGAGAGGAGAACAAGGAAAAAATAGATTGAGGTAGTTTTCACAATTTCACATGTAGAGACTGTTGGACAGTATTTAATTGATTTAAAAAAAGGGGATGAACCTGATTGATTGGAGAGAATCTTAGAAGATATTGCAACACAAAACACACAAAAAACGTAGAGTAGTAGAGCTCCACAGTTGGGAACTTGTGAAAAACATGTAGAAAACAGAGTAGTGGAATTCCACAGTTGGGAAAATCGACCATTAGAGTGTTGGGAACTTGTGAAAAGCACACAAAACTTAGAGAAGTGGAACTCCAAAGTCATGTTAATTGACCATCAAGATGTTGGAAATTTCTTAATTTTGACATTACCTCAGAATCCAAATTAGACTTACAATGCCTCCAAATTTGACTTAGACATAATTCGACTTACAATTCCCTCGACTTCAACTCTGACTTGGATAAATTCGACTTGAATTTCCTTCAACTTCGACTTGGATAAACTTCGACTTACAGTGCCTCCAACTTCAACTCCGAATTGGATAAATTCAACTTGAATTGACTTTGAATTCGACTTGGATAAACTTCGACTTATTGTGCCTTCGACTTCAATTCCAACTTGGATAACTTAGACTTGAATTGCCTTCGACTTCGACCTTGATAAAATTCGACTTATAGTGCATCTGTCTCTAGCCCCGATAATATTTGACTTACATTTTCCTTCTACTCCGACTTGAATAGACTTTGAATTACAATAGTCAACTCTACATTAATTTATGACTCAACTTTGTGTCTTGAGTGGTCGAGAATTTCCTAATGTATAAACAACCAAAGTACAAGTTTTTGTGCCATATTTTTCTAAATCATGAGTCACAATAGTATGGTCATATGGAAATCATCCATTTCAGGTACAGGAAAAGTGCACCAGGAAACCGAGTTCAAAATCTAATATGAGATTACAATAAACATGAGATTAAAATAAGAAGAGTCGAATCATGTCTAATCAACTGATAAAGGATAAATGACCTTATCAAGATAACTATCAAGTCAAGGAAAACGAAGTTAAAGATGTAATTAAAGAGCCTTTTTGTAAAGATACAAATAAACGATAAAATGTGTTCCTAACTAAAAATGACAACATTATTGTTATTTTGTTAATAAGATGAAAAGGTGTAGTGGTTCATTATTAAAAGACACAATGGTTCAATTTCATACCTTTTTGAATATTATATAAATAGAAAGTTATGGTGAATGAAAGATGTCTTTGTGGTCTACATATGAAAATCAAAATCATGTGTAGAGTCCAAGGATGAAAGACAAAGATACTTATGAAGGGAGGGTGGAAGGGAGGAGCTTGGGAGGATTGTAGTCCTCTACAGGTTGAAGCCTGAAAAACAAGGAGTTACATCTTCCTTTAAAGTTGGTGCTTGGATAAGTAGGGAATTGTAGATTCCTTGAGTAGGTGCTTAGAAAAGAAGGAGATTTGTGTCTCCAATAGTTGGTTCTCTAAAAAGGATTGATGTCCTTCACAATCACATATTATTCTTTATAAACTTTGTAATTCTTGTTAATTATATTTATATAATTTATTTTAAATACAATTCCATTGTTGATATATTGTGCTAATTAATAAAATAACAAAGTAATTACCAATTGTTTAAAAAGATAATATTTATTCACCCTCCCCCTCAGTATTTCCAACAATTTGTATTAGAGAAAATTTCCTTCAGCATAGTCTAATAACTGGAAGGTAGAATCTGCATAAACCAATGGATCATCGAGAAGGAATGTCCTCCACTAGAGCATCTTTGTTCAAAGGGAATGATTATGCACTTTGGAGTGTGAGGATGAAAGGCTATATAATGTCCTTGGGTTGTGATGTCTAGAAATCTTTAGAAGATGGTTACACTGCACCTGCTACTACTCCCACAAACATAGCTAGAAAAAATCTTTGCAATGACAATGCAAGAGCAGTCAATGCCATCCTAGGAGGATTATCCAATCCTATAGTTGTAAAAGTAATGCATTGTAATTCAAAAAAACAAAATCTGGGAAAACTGAAATGTCATATATGAAGGAGATAGCAAGGTCAAAAATGCCAAACTACAAACCTACAGAACACAATTTGAAAACTTGAAAATGAAAGAAGAAGAGAATATAACAGAATATCTTCAGAGAGTGGATGAAGTAAACAAATCAATAAGAGCATTAGGATAAGAACTCAAAGATGAACCCATTGTCCAAAATATCTTAAGATCATTACCTATGAGGTATGATGCTAATATTTCTACCCTTGAAGACAGACCAGACCTTGATAAGCTCACATTGAATGAACTAAATGGGATCCTCACAACATATGAGACACGAATAGGGAAAGAGAAACCAAAAAAAGGAGAAATAGCCTTCAAGGAATCAAAAGAAAACAAGAAACACAAACAATTTTCTAATGAAGATCAGACAAAAATATATGATGAATAAATAACCAACTTCATGAAGAAACTCAAGAAAGGAACTAGTAGATACAAGGGAAAGTTTCCACTGATATGATTTAACTGTGGAAAGTTTGGACATTTTGCTTCCAAATGTCCCTATCCAAAACAAGAAGAAAGTGATGATGACATAACTTTCAAAGAAAATAAGAAGAGAAAAACCAAAGACAAAAGGAAGTTCTACAAAAGGGAGAAGACCTTTTACACTAAAGATCACAACAACTCATCAGAAGAAAGTGAAGAGGAAGAGGAATCTGAGATTCTATTTATGGGAATGAAAAAATATGATGTTGATAACAATGAAGAAAATTCTTAAGATTAAGGAGAAGTAAACCTTGAATAATAATTTATCAGTTCACTTGAAGAACTAAGGAAGTATAAAAAGAAGAATACATCATTAAGAGAACAACTATCAAAATATGAAGAAGAAAAAAAGTAAAGAGAAAGAGAAGTGTCAAAGACCATCAAAGAAATAGAGCAAGTCATCAATGCTTTGAAGACTCAACTTTAGGAAGCCAAAAGAATTGAAGTAGTCATTTTAAAACAACTCAATGATAGGGAACAAGACTATGAAAAGTTAGTGGCTGAAATTGTCCTACTAAAAGGAGAAATTGAAAAAGGAAAGAAGTAATCAAGATTTGAAAATAGTTCAAAAATACTGAATGATATTCTTAATAGTCAAATATCACCAAGCAATATAGCAGGAATAGGATATGATTAACATTCAACCTCTACTGCACAGAAAACCGATAAAAGGTCAATCAACTATGCAGATGCTCTTAAAAGTCCCTTAAAAAGAGAAGATAACAAGATGGAAATGGCACCATTAAAGACTGCTTTTAAGAAAAAATCAACACCTTCTCCAAAAGGAAGAAGTACACTGATCAGAAGGACTCCCCCTAATACATATCAACATATATTTCTTGGATATTTCTATTCATGCAACAACTTTGGACACAAAGCATTGCATTGTAAGGCCTATAGAATTTACAAACCAAACAATGTCCAAATATATAAGAACAACAAGAATGATGTAAAGAAAATAAATTATAATTCATTCTCTCCTTTACAAGAGTACAATGTTGAAAGTCACAAGTGCAACAACTATGGCCATAAATCGAGTGAATGTAGATTACCAATGAAATCCTTGAAAACAATCAACCCTAACAATTAGGATAAGAAGATATGAAAAGAAAAGAATATAGAAGAAAAAGTAACAGAATGTAAAGTGGCCTTGTATGCAAAGACCAAAGAGTGCCAATAGTATATTGACAATGGGTGCTCAAAACATATGACAGGAGATAAAGGAAAAATTCTCATTATGAAAAAGAAGGATAAAGGTAAAGTTACTTTTGGAGATACTGTATCTACCAAAATATTAGGGAAAGGCACAGTTTCTTTGGGAAACAAGAAAAATAAAGTAGAAAACGTGCTGCTAGTAGAAAATTTAAAACCTAATCTACTCAGTGTAAGACAAACTTTTTTTTTTAACAGAGATCGTGAAAATAGATATATTAAAAAGCTACGTGAAAATGCAGAGAGTATACATCATAAGTCTAGAAGAACAGTAAAACAAAATTTGGTTTCCCCCATGTTCTCCAGAGAGGAGTTGGGGATGTGCCATAGAAAATATTTTTTGAGTTTCTCTTGGCTACATTTTCTTTAATAGAGTAAATTCTACAAAAAGAGCCTAACACATAAACAAAAAATCATTTCATTGTGCGCATCATGGTCGCTGGGTTCTTCATCTTCTGGCTACTGCAGAGAGACATTTAAGTCCAAGTTCTGGTTCATGGGCCTCAGAGAAGAAGCTTCATTAGAAATGACTAGGGAAGTAGAAGGAAAAGTTGAAGGGGAAGCTGGTTGAACGACAATTTGTAGGTCTGAAAGATGCTTCCCAAGGGATTCACATTCATTGTGCATCCTTTGTTGGTCAGTTCTTTTTTGAACGATGATTTCCATGATAGAAAAAACCTATGTTGATAAACCTCTAAGATGAATTTGCATATTTTGGATTGTGTTAACCAGATCATCATGATCCTCATATGTGGTTGCTCATCTTCCTCTCTGATTTCAACTCATATTCCTGAAATTAAAATCTTTTTCTAGGAGAAGAAGGAAGAGGCCAATGGATTTGGAGGAGGAGAAGGCATATTCCCATACAAGTGTGGAAATGCACATGGTGACCGCTTGAAGTGAAAGAGTGGTTGTAAAATAAGAGTTATTCATCTTCTATGTGAAGTACATGAGGTGATTTGGTGTAACGTTTTGAGGATGCGTGCATAAGATGAGATGGACAGATCTACTAATTGAAATGTGTTCATTAATGCCCAGAGAGGAAGCAAAGTACTAGGTTGATGTTAGAGAAAACGAGTGAAAATGGATCCAAGTCTAGATACAGAGCAGAATAGTGAAGGATGCAGGGGGAAAGCCGGTGAGGGGGATTCCACACCTGAGTGGGTTTAAGAAGGAGGGGAGAATGGCATGAGCTATTGAAGTGTTGATGTGATGCAAAGGGGTAGCACACGAGAGGAGGATCAAAAGACAAATGCCGAGATGGAGGAGCGAGGTGGCCCCATACCACAAGGCGAGGAGGAGGGGTAGAAGAAAAATCAACATCAACATCAAGGGATAGGGAAGAGGGAGAGACAATTATTAACATAAAATGAACCCGACTCTTTAGCTATGGATAGGTTTTCTTGCTCATCAATGATGTTGTTATTGTGTCTAAATATGTGGAAGTAGATTAAATTATGGAAGGATTGGGAGGCTAGGTAGATACAGTGGGAAATGAAATTGAGATATATATTTGTTGGGTGGGTTCCTTTTCATGCATGGTTGATGATTAGTTTGGAGTCTCCTATGATTGAGAGAGAGTGGATGTTCATTTTTTTGGAAAGAAGGAGACCCTGTAACAGAGCATAAGCTTCCACTTGATTATTTGAAGCTATTCCCAAACTCCAATGAAAAGAGAGAAATTTATTTCCTTGTGGGCAAAGAATGACCCCTCCCGCTCCCGCCACCCCATTAAATAGTGTAATCCAAACTTGTGATCAGGGACATATACTCTTTTTTGAGTCACAAAAATGTGAAATAAGAAAAGAAGGATCAGGAAAATTAGTTGTTATTTCACCAAGAACCTAAAGCAATGTGTATATCTTAGATATTGAGGAAGAAGAAGAATGCCATATGAAGCAATGTGTATATCTTAGATATTGAGGAAGAAGAAGAATGCCATATGAGTCAAATAGATGAAAGTTGGCTATGGCATAGGAAATGGGACACTTGAGTTTTTATAACCTGATCAAAGCTAGTAAAAAGGGAGTTGTAAAAAACATGCCAAAAGTCATCAAGCCTTTAGATCCTATTTGCATACACTGTCAATTAGGGAAGAAAACAAGATTCAGATTCAAGACAAAAGAGAATTTTACATCAAAATCCTTGGATATTGTTCACACTGACCTCTGTGGGCCTGTTAGGACTAAAATCACAGAAGGGGAATACTACTTCATGTTTATCATTGATGACTACATGAGGATGACCTAGGTATATTTTCTCAAAGAAAAATCTGAGGCATTTGAAACGTTTAAAGCATTCAAGACTTATGTAGAGAATGAAAAAGATCTCAAAATCAAATGTTTAAGATCAGATAATGGAGGGGAGTTTACCTCTAAATAATTCAATAAGTTTTGTGAAGATCATGGAATCAAGATACAATTCTCAGCTCCGATAACTCCTCAACAGAATGGAGTTGTTGAGAGGAAAAAAAAAATTGTTCTAGAGCCTACAAGAACTACTATACTATATAGTGATCCTGAATTTTGAGGCTGGGAGTGATATAGTGATCTTACAAAATTGATCACTATACTAAGATATGAGGCTAGGATAATTGAATTTCTTCCTAGGTTTACAAGTCACTCAAAAATAAAAAGGAATATTTGTTTCCCAAACTAAATATATCAAAGAAATGATAAAGAAATTCCAAATGGAAGGCAATGAAACCATGTGCACTCCCATGGTCACAGGATGCAAACTAAGCCTAGATGATGATTCACAAAAAGTAGACCAAACCATGTACAAATCAATGGTTGGTATCCTGTTATATGAAACAACAACAAGATCAGATATGTTGCAGGCTATAGGAGTAGTAGGTAGATTTCAATATGCACCTAAAGAAACTCACATGAAAGTAGTAAAAAGAATGTTCATATATCTTAGAGGGACTCTGAAGTTTGGTTTATGGTTTCCAAAAATAAAATATTTTACATTGACTTCTTAAACTGTTGCAGATTGGGCTAGTAATGTAGATGACAAGAAAAGAACTAATGGAGGAGAATTCTATCTGGGAAAATTCCTAGTATCATGGTTAAGTAATAAGCATACCTCCATATCACTATACACAACAAAATCATAATACATCATTGTAGGGATGATTTTAGGGGATAAATTTCGCTCATGGGCTAATTTTCCATGGTTTTTTCCAAACAAATATTCGCTATTCTAAAAATGATTCACCCAAATTCTATAGGATAAAATTATTTTACCTTAAAAATCGCCAAACTTTTATATAAACTATATAAAATCCTTAGAAATTTGAATAATTTCACAAAAGTATCGCCAAAAAATTATAGTTGGAATATGAAGGATTAGTAAGATTCGCAAAGGTTTCTACATTTTAAAATAAATTTCCATCCTTAAAATCATCCTTTCATTGTTGCTTCATCTTACTGCACTCAAGTGATCTAGATGAAACAAACCCTAGAAGACCTACAAGTTATATATGATCATCCAATTAATATCAACTGTGATAATGCCAGTGCCATAAATATCTCTAAGAATCATGTTATGCATTCTAAAACCAACATATCCCAATTAAATACCATTTTCTAAGAGATTAGGGTTCTAAAAAGGTAGTCAAAGTGGAATATGTTTATACTAAAGGGAAAATTATAGATATATTCACAAAACCACTACCAAGAAGTACCTTTGAAAATCTTCGATGGAAATTGGGAGTAATTCCCATACCTCATTAAAAACCACAAAATCATAAGAAGGAGCACATGGATAGGGGAGGCATCACCTCAGGGGGAGAAAATAAAGTCCCTTATGTCATTGCTGTCAAATGGGGAGGATCAACAGTAAAATCCAGTTACCAATTTAAAAATAAAGGGTTCTTACTATGTTTCCATCAATGCGAAAGTGGGAGAATGTTGGACAATATTGTCATTGATGTCAAAAAAGGGGATGAACCTGATTGATGGAAGAGAATCTTAGAAGAGATTGCAACATAAAATACACATAGAATGTAGAGAAATAGAACTCCACAGTTGGGTCAATCGACAAAATGTCGGGAACTTGTGAAAAACATGCAAAATGTAGAGCAACAGAACTCCATAGTCGAGACAATCGACCATCAAGATGTTGGTAACTTGTGAAAAGAACGCAGAACATAGAGCATTTAAACTCCACATTTAGGTCAATCGACCATCAGGATGTTGGGAAGTTCTTAAGTTTAGCATTACCTCTACCTCTGACTTAGACTTACAGTGCCTCCGACTTTGACTTAGAAAAAATTCGACTTATAGTGCCTCTGACTTGGATAAATTCAACTTGAATTGCCTTCGACTTCAACTTGGATAAAATTTAACTTACAGTGCCTCCAAATTCAACTCTAACTTGGATAAATTTGACTTGAATTGACTTCGACTTCAACTTGGATAAAATTTGACTTATAGTTCCTTCAACTTCAATTTCAACTTGGATAACTTCGACTTCGAATTGGATAAAATGACTTACAATGCCTCCAAATCTAGCCCCAATAATCTTTGACTTACATTTGCCTTCGACTTTGACTTGGATAAAATTTGACTTACAGTAGTAGACTCTACACTACTTTTCAACTCGACTTTGTGGCTTGAGTGGTCAAGAATTTCTCGATGTATAAGAAACCAAAGTACAAGTTGTTGTGCCATATTTGTCTAAACCATAAGTCACAATAGTCTCTATCATATGGAAATCATCCATTTTAGGTAATCTAATTTGAGATTACATTAAACATGAGATTAAAATAAGAAGAGTCGAATCATGTCTAATCAACTGATAAAGGATAAATGACCTGATCAAGATAACTATGTAGTCAAGGGAAATGAAGTTAAATATGTAATTAAAGAGCCTTTTCGTAAAGAGATAAACAAAGGAGAAAATGTGTTC
>CBVK0100964372.1:0-10285 GCA_900067695.1 Picea abies | reverse complement strand
CTAACCCGTGAATCTCCCGTGACCTGTAGTCGATCCCTCCCGCAGCCTTTCATATCCCATACCTTGTACCCTTTCGTCCCCTTCCAACTTCCCTCCCACCTGATTTCCTCTGGCCCATAACCCCTCCGCCATAATCCCTTCCCTTAACCCGTAACCCTTTTCCCTTCCCAAAACCCCTTCCCCTAACCCGTAAACCTCTTATCCATTCTAGCCGCCATCAAGAAATTGGAGGGGAATCGAGGTTGGTTCATCTCGTTCGAAGTGCAATTATCATAGTCCCATTCGGATTGGTTCACCACTATGAGGTTAAAACTCACGACAAGTAACGGTAAGAGGAAACTCAGGGGTCGTGTTTGTCCAAGCCACCACTGCAAACAGTTCTGTCACCATCTACAGGACACAACTTCAATTTTAACAAGCCAGTTTTTGGTAAATCGATTTAATACTAAGGCGTATTAAGTATGTTTCATTAAATTTTCTATTTATATGTGAAAACATCTTATAAGCGGTAAGTGTGAATATATATATATATAAATAATATATATTTATATATTACTTATAAAGTATTATAAGTAATTTTTCATTAAAATACAAATTATCAGTCAAGGAAAAGCCTTACTTTTAAAAATTCAAGAGTTCCCTAAGTTATAAAAAGTAGCTAAGTACATTTTATACAAAGTAAAAGAATCATTAAAAGTAGTACTAAAAGGGTAAAGTCAAGATTAAAAAAAAAAAGGAATTTTATTAAAGAAGAAATTAGAAGTTAAGTCAAGAAGTAAGTACAGAAGGTGAAAAAGAGTAATATATATATATATTTATATATTTATAAAGAAATGGAGTTTTCTAATGATAAACAAGGAAGATTCCCTCAAACTTATAAAAAATAGGTGGATTCCTTATTAAAAGTTAATGGGATTATTCAAGGAAAGAATATCAACATCGTTATTTGCCCGACCGCTAAGAAAAATCACATTAACGTTAACCTAGCAAACCAATTAATGGTTTTAGAACCAAATATAATTGAAAATGACACGTGTCTTTTCGATGGGAAGTATGAAATTAAGAACTTGCAACTATCTATTGATGAGTACAAATTCATAGGTCAATTCAATGTGGTATCAATGTATCAAGGCAGTGTTGATATAATTCTAGGGTCAACTTGGGTAGATACATTAGGTACTTTTATTTTCAACACAAGGAGAAAGTTTTTAACATTTTCTTATAAGAAGAAGAAATTCACATTACAAGATGCTACAATGAAGTCAATTTCATAAACTCCATCGTCAGAAGACCTGAAGGACATATCAGAAGTGATCCTTCCAGATAACCAGAAGTCAATACAGAAGTTGCAAGATCGACAAGAAGAATATGATAAAATCATCATTGAAAAAGATGAAGAGATTTCTCGCCTAAGAAATCATAATCAAAAACTACTTGCAAAAATCATGAAGTCCAAGGAGAAGAAGCAGTGTTTTCAAAAGTTTGAACAAGAAAATCAAGGTCTCAAAGAGAAATTAATCGAAAAAGAGGAAGAAAGCTCCTGCTTAAGGAACCTTATCCAGAAGTTACTTGAACAAATTAAAATCTTAAAAGACGAAATAAAGGAGAATCTAAAATCAAAAAATAAAGATGACAAGTCAAAAGATAAAGAAGAACTTTTACGATTAAGACAACATAATCAAGATTTATTAACTCAGATTAAAAATCTCAAGCACGATAAGAAGTCTTTACAAGGAGAGCTATATCGCAAAACATCATTAATTGACAAGGAAACAATGACTGATCCAATAGAGAATTTATCCGACATTCAAATCTTGATAGTAGAAAAAGGAACCAATACAAAGTCAAATAATGGTCATATTCAAAAGAATGCTTACGTGGACAGATCACTACAAACATCAAAAGATTATGATTCCAAGGAAAGGTCACAAGAGATTAGGATGCCTTATCATAATCCAAATCACAAGAGTCCTTCTGACCAATGACTAGGAAAAGACGAAAATAAATAATGTTCTTCTTACCAACAAATAAAATACCACACTGAAAAATAACGAAGACAAAATCAACAAATTGGAACAATCAATCATCAAACAATTCCAATGAAAGTAGATTTGGGATGGATTACTCCCCAAAAGATGCAACACATTAGTTTGGGAATTCGAAGGTTATATCACCTTGTTTCATCGAGAGTCGCAAATACAAGCACAAAAGATTTGAGAAGACATCATGTGCTAGAACAAAAGTTCAAAGGGAAGCCTTCCAATGCTTATGCTATGAGGACAAAGCATTTTTAAGGGGAAGGCAATGTTATGAACATAAATATACATATATCATAGATATTCATAACATAATAATTAATAAATAATAATTATTAATAATGAAAGGTCATATCTCAAAGGACATGACTATTGGTAAAGGGCACCCCTACGTGGGTATATAAACGAGCCCTCATTCTCAATTGTAATCATCTATCTTATATCTTACTATGCATTCTTATTACATATATATTTGTCCATATGTATTTGATTACTATTCCAGATATTTTGGATTATTTGTGCGTGAAGAACTTTGTTCATCTCAGATACCATTGTGATTAGTGTGATGTGAGGAATCTAAGTGGATAGGTCATGTTGGAGAGGTGGATGGGTCCACACACAAAGAGGCTTATGGAAGAGGGGTACCATTGCGATTATCCCTGTTGGTCACTATAATTGCTTGATTGATTCGAACAACTAAGTGAAACATAAGATATCAACCCAGGGAAGTCTTTTGTTTCAAAGATAACCACGCACTATATATGCTCAATTCCATGAAATCTACAGAAGACAAAGTGTTCTGATTCCTTCCTGTCTGAGCAGGAACCCTTAACCAAATCCTTGACTAGCACACTTGCGGAATTGAATGAGATCTACAGAAGAAAAGGTGTTCTGATTCCTTCCTGTCTGAGCAGGAACCCTTAACCAAATCCCTGACTAGCACACTTGCAGAATTAAACGAGATCTACAGAAGACAAGGCGTTTTGATTCCTTCCTGTCTGAGCAGGAACCTTTAACCCAATCTCTGGCTATCACACTTGCAAAAGGAATCGAAATCTACAGAGCACTGGACGTTCTGATCCCTTCCTTTCTGAGCAGGAACCCTTACCCAATCTCTGGCTAGCACCATAACATCATCACACAAGACTACCAATGAAAAGAATCAATAAACTAAGACAGAGTTCAGTAGTGTTTCAGCAAAACGAAATTCATTAAAGATAGTGTTTCAGCAAACAGAACAGAAATTGAACAAACACACTTCTAAAACTAACAGGTGAATCTTGTGAAGAAGGTGAGCCCTCCCTTCTCACAAGATTCCCCTGAAACGGAAAAATCTTAGAGATGGATGCTCAAGACAGTTTTCTATTTATCTGTCAAAATATCATATTACAGTCTGAGAAAAATGAAATACGCATCCCCCTCTCTGAAGCTTTTCAATACATAAAAACTTGTCCGCTCGACTGAAGAATTCCCCTTATTTAAAGAGGGAACTTCCTCGATGCAATATATCTAAAAATTACAATTTATATTTTGGTCAGATCTTCTTTCTAAACCAGAGCAGGATGTCCTGGTCTCACGCAACAGAAATGCTATTACAGGAGCTGGATGAGGTATTGTTATTACAACTGGAGTAACAGTTTCTTCTCGTAGTTGCCGATGTTGTTTCAGCATCGCAATTCACGGGGTGTTTCAGCCACGTGAATTGCGCTCTTGACTGTGTCGACCTTGACCGCTAACTGTAACGACTTCCTTGTGTTTCAGCATCGTTGGTTCTAGTGGTCTCCTCGTGTTTCAGCATTTGCAGTTCTGGACTGTAGCAGCTCTGTGTCTCAGCCTCTGCGACTCCAGACTGTATGACAGTTTTGTGTTGCCGCATCAGGGGCCTCGGACTGTGTTTCAGCAACAGGGACATCGGACTATGTTTCAGCGACAGAGACCTCAGTCTGTGTAATCAGCTCTGTGTTTCAGCATCTGTGACCTGGCCTAGACTTCGGACTTTGTAACAGTGTTTCAGCATCTGCGTCCTGGACTATGTTTCAGCAACAGGCTTTGAATGCTAGTCTGCAGTCTAATCAATGGTTAAGTACAAAAGTGATGTAAAATATTATGCAAAACAGATTAAGCATATAGTAATGGATTAAGCATATAGTAATGAGAAAGGACGTTGTATACCTTGGAATGATCATATGAAGTGATATTATGAGTCTAAATATAAGTGATGAATGGTATAATAATGGCAAAAAGTATGGGCAAAAAGGTACATAGTGTGGTCCTAACATCCCCCCCAGCTCAAGGTGTTGCATGTCCTCAAGCAACTCACTCTGAATCAGAGTCTTGATACCGGCTCTGATCGTGTAAATTACTTAAGCAGTAGCTCTTCGAGGTGTTGTCTGTTGGGTTTCTGAACCCCTAGACCTGTTGTAGTCTCTTCCATGCTGTTGTCTCTGTCTTTTGAGGCAACTTGTAACTGACTTGATATGTTTCTATTGGCAGCCAGAGGATGGGAAAGTAAAATTTGTACCCTATCCAGTTTTCAGCACAATGTCTAACACACTGGATGTAACTGGGTACTCTTGAAATTGTTGCTTCTAAGTTGGTCGGACCAAAAGGATTGTGCTGTTGTCTCTTTTCTGTGGATTGCTGCCAAAACAGGTTGTTGGCCTGGAGAGCAGGAATCTCTATGGCACTGATGCTTTGTTGACATTCTTGGAGCACTACTGACTGTAGCTGTTGGACATGCTCAGTCACCCCTGGTTTCTTTAAGACCACATAATATTCTGAAATGAATCTAGCTGCCCTCTCTGGTTCTGGTCTAATCCAGAGGAGTTTATTGTCCTCATTGTGCTTGGCAGCCAAAAAGTCACTCTACCATAAAATTTGATTATGAAGAAAAGAAGTGAATGCTAGAAGTTGAACATCTCCAACAAGAGGATTTATATTGAGCAACCTGTTTTCGGGAATAGCCTCATTATGGAAGTATGCTTCACATAAGAGGTGTTGATCCCTGGTGGAGGCAGCTAGGAAAGTTTTGACAAAATCTGTTGGTTGTATTACTTCATGAGATTTTCCTTCTATAATTGATTTAATTTGGAACCATGTGAGTCTCTCCATGAGAAATAAAGAATAGTTACACGATGGTTTCCTTGTGGCCATTAGTGTCTGCATCAGATCAAAGATCAGGACCAGTCTACCTTTTAAATCTCTGTTCTTCTTCTTGAGTTCTCGAACTTCCTGTCGTGTCAGGTCCAATGCTTCCCAATTTGAGAAGGTGTGATTCATCTAGGTTTGTCTGTGTACTTGCAGATGTTGGGCCTGTGTCTCAGCATACTCCTTCTTCCACTTTTGTATCTCTGCATGCTCATCCCACGGCCGAGTTTGTGTTTCAGCATTGGTGGTAGTGGGATTAGGCAGGGTTTGGGTAGATTGTTCCCTGGAAGTGGAGAGATTGACTTGAGTGGGAGGTGTGACTTCCTCAATGGACACTGTTTGCACAGCCTTGTTGACAGCAGTAGGGGCTTCTTTCTTGATCCTGAAAGGGGCTGCTGGTTCTTGTGTTACAGCAGGTTTAGTCTTGAATTTGCTAGGGCCTGCTGGTTCTTGTGTTGCAGCAGGTTCAGTTTTGAGCTTGATGGAACCTGCTGGTTCTTGTGTTGCAGCAAGTTCAGTCTTGACTTCAAAAGGGGAAGGAGGAGGGACTGCTCCTGGTACTGGAACTTGAACTATCTTATACCCTGCCTGATAATAAATATCTCCACACTGGCAGCACATATATTCTTTGCATATACTTTCTGTAGTTTGCTTTGACAGGATTGTTGTTCGTTCCAAGGTGTACCGATTTAATTTTTTTTCATATGCCTCCCTTGCCCTGGCTAATTCTTGCTGATATGCTTCCAACTGAGACTTTAAAAACTCATTTTCTTCCAGGACATCGGCCATTGTTGGTTTGGATTTAGAGATGACTGGTTCTTGTGTTGCAGTCATCGTCTCCTTAGTTGGTTCTTGTGGAGCAGCTACAGGAATGGCAACCGATTCCTGTGTTTCAGCCTCTTGGTGCAAAGAGAGTAGTGTTTCAGCACCTTCAACTTCTGATTGCTGCATCTCAATGTTATTGTCAGCGGTTGGTTCTTGTGTTTCAGTCGGAGCACCTAGGGTCTCTAATTCCTGTGTGTCAATTTCTGTGTCAGTGGCTGGTTCTTATGTTTCAGCCACTTTATATGATACAGATGGTGTTTCAGTCTCCTGGGCCTGTGATTCCTGTAATTCAATTTCAAAGTCAGTGGCTGGTTCTTGTGTTTCAGCCACAAATGATGCCTGGGCATCTAGTTCCTGTAACTCCATATCAGTATCAGCGGTTGGTTCTTGTGTTTCAGCCGTAGCTGTTGCTTGTGCTTCAGCTATGGCTGGTTCTTGTGTTTCAGCTACTTTATATGAGACAGATGGTGTTACAGTATCCTGGGCAACTGGTTCTTGTGTTTTAGCGCCCGTGGCTGGAATAGACAAAGATTCGGGGATTGGAAAAGTTGGAGGTGGACGGGGTATTAGTCGAATTGGTGGGGGATCTAGGGTGGTGGTCATAATGGGCTACCTCATTGAGGCTCTTGTTCACTTTTTGTGCAAGAAGGTTGGAAAGGGGGCAATCTGTTTTCTTTTTTGTGGAGGTCTTTCCTGAATGATAGGGCAGGGGGCATTTTCTGGTTCTGAGTCATCACTGAGGATATGGAGGACGGAAGTGGATGACTCTGGTAGGGTATGTGGTGGATTGACTGGACTGGTTGGTTGTGTGGGCGGGCTATGGGGTATGTCGGGAAGGTCTGGGGGATTTTGCTGTTGCTTCTCCTCAGGAATTTCAGGGACTTCTGCAGTGGGTTCAGGGTTTATGGGTGGATTGTTTAAGGGACGGTTCTGTTGTTCAAAACCCCTGTTGATGAGTAATTGAACAAGACGGTGGTGGGTAAGTGATAGGGTTGGATCTTTTGCCTTTCGACAGTAATGTGCCATATTCTTTAAACAGCCCAGCAAATAATAGGGAATATTAACCCATCTGTTATGCCTTAAATGAGAAAGCAAAAGGAAGTCATGCTGATAGAATACCTGATAGCGACCTTCGCAGGTCAAGCAGTGCTTGATGAATCTGGCGACCTCCGGCCACGGGGGTGGTAGTGAACTGAGCTGAACGCCTCTGCCCTTCAATACAATTCTTTCCCCAGGCAGGAAGAAGCTCTATTGGACATCCCCAATGATATGCTTTCGGCTGAATGTTCGAGTGCCATCCATGGGGAGGCCGGAGACCTCTGATATGTCTTCCTCTATTACAGATATTCAGATACCTGCGACGACAGAATGGTTCTCCTGGAGGTTTTGGGCGAACTGTAGTACTTGTCGTTCGTTATATCCTTGAAGCCGACGGAAGTAATTAAGCCAGCCTTCTTGCTCAAAGATTTGATATGATGTTGGATAGTGTTCGAGCAACGTTGTAGTGGCGGGTTCTTTGCGGATGACAGCTCCTCCCATGGCTACTAGCTTAGTAAGATACAACGTCGAGAGTTTGAGTATCAGCTCTGGCACACAGTAAGTTTTCTGAGGGGTTATATGTAGGAATAGTGGTTAAATGTGCGAAAAGGTGATGAAATGGGGATGGCGGTGGTAAAATCGGAGGAAATGATGATATCGCGGATTTGACATGTACTTCCCCTCCCGTCAAGTGTGATTAGTAGTAATGGCCCTTAAATGGTCTTAATAACGTCAAATCTTTCCCATTAACTATAGCCCAACTGAATTACATAAACTTTACATACCTTGCCTTACCATTTGATTCGTGCTGCGAACAATATATCATGTCTGTCAGTGATAGTCCTGTGGCGGCGTTTTGAATTGTGTCGAAGATTTTCTGTTCTAGAAGATCGAACTATAATCTGAGGGCGTAAAAGCTTGCTAACGGATGATGGTGAAAGACTGGTGTTTCGGCAATAGTGAAAGATGAAACAAGTATTGTAGATGAAGAACTGCTGAGCAATGGTGTTCCAGCATCTGAAGAAAGTTGAAGTGCGGAACATGGTGTTTCAGCGTCGAGAAAAAATGATGAAGAGTTGCTGGCAACGGTGTTTCAGCAACGGGAAAAAGATGAAAGGTTGTTGATAATGGTGTTTCAGCAACAAAAAAGAAAAAGGCGAAACAAGTGCTGGACGGAGTTGTTTCGGTGATGAAAATGATGATGAAATGGCGGACTGGAGTGTTTTGGGAGTGGGAAGAATGAAAAGTGCAGAACAGGTGTTTCAGCATCAAGAAAAATGATGAAAAGTTGTTGGTACGGGTGTTTCAGCAACGGAAAAGAAAAGGCGAAATAATAGCTGGACGGTGTTGTTTCGTTGATGAAGGATGGTGAGGAGATGGCAGCCTGTAGTGTTTTGGGAGTGGGACGAATGAAAGGTGCTGAATAGTGGTGTTTCAGCATCGGGGAAAATCAACAGTGTTAGACAGTGGTGTTGCAGCATCGTGAAAAATTGTCTCTTTGAAGTAGGATCGTCCTCTCCTAGTGGTTGTGCTTCGATCGGGGATCTGCAAAAATCGACTGTAGCGTGGTATTTCTTGACAGAGATTTATTAGTAAATAAAATCTAATCTAATCTAATCTAACCTAAAGAAAAATTAACTTAAAAGAATTAATTGTTATTAGGGGTAGAAACCCCCTCAATGAAGAGCAAATGAGCCTCTGCCATGCATGTGGCCTTGAAATCTTCTTTAGAAATAGGTTGCTGGTACAGACGGAGCCGATGACCATTTACAAGTAACGGAGTTCTGGAGTCATCGATTGTGAGAAGCCTTACTGTTCCATTGGGGAAAATTGTGTCTATTTTGTAAGGGCCAAGCCATCTTGTACGCAGTTTTCCTTGAAATTCTTTGAACCGGGAATCATACAATAGGGCCCAATTACCTTTTTGGAACTGCTTGCTCTTGATATTTTTGTCATGCCATTTTGATCTTTGCTGTTAAATTATGGTTGTTTGCTGAATGGCATCTAGTCTTTTCTCCTCTAGTTCATTAAGCTGTTGTAACCTGGCTGTTTGTGCATCGGTTAGATCAAGGTTGACAGCTAAGGAAGTCCTTAAGGTTTTTATCTCAAATTCCATAGGAAACACAACACTCTTTCCATAGACTAATTCATAGGAAGAAAATCCTGTAGTATTTCTCCAGGTAGTTCTGTAGGCCCATAATGCTTCAAAGAGCCTGTAGGACCAATCCTTTCTACTTTCCTTCACTGTTTTTGTGCGAATGGATTCTATTACTTTGTTTGTGCTTTCCACCTGTCCATTGGCTTGGGGGTGGTATGTTGTGGTCATTCTCTGTTGAATATGATATTTCTGAAGGGTGGCTTTGAACCCATGGGAAGAGAAAGGAGGTCCTCCATCTGTAACTAGTTCTCTTGGCATTCCAAATCTGGTGAAGATGTCTTTGAATAAGAAATTTATAACTGCTTCTTCAGTTGCTCTGTGGAGTGCCTTGGCTTCCACCCATTTAGTCATGTAGTCTGTGCAGACCAATATATGAACGTTTTGGTTGGATGGAGGATTGATGGGTCCTATGAAGTCTAAGGCCCATCTTTCAAATGGTTCAAGTACTACCTAGGGGTTTAATGGAATTTCATCTCTATGATTAGGTTGGCCTACTCTTTGGCAGCTATCACAGGCCTTGACATATTTCTTTGCATCTTTGAAGAGTGAGGGCCAATAGTACCCCATCCTTAGAATTTTGTGTGTTGTTCTTTTGTCTGCAAAATGCCCTCCACAAGGGCCATCATGGCAAGCTTTTAATAGATCATACACCTCATCTTCCCTAATACACCTTCGAATCTCTTGATCAGGTCCTGTATGGAAAAGATACCCATTTATCCAACTATACTGAGCACTTTGATGAATAATGCTTTTCTTTTCTCGGTAGGATAGGTGAGATGGTAACTTCCCTGCAACCAAGTAATTAGTGATATCTGCATACCAGGGTGAGTGAGCAGAAATTGCGAAAGATATTCATTAGGAAAATAATCATCCACTGGGGAATCATCATTAAGTGTCAATCGAGAAAGGAAATCAACAACTACATTCTCTTTTCCTGGCCTATCTACAATTGTAATGTCAAATTCTTGCAATAATAGCAGCCATCTGGTGACTCTAGCATTTGTTATAGGTTTGTTCATTAAGTACTTGATAGCTGAGTGATCAGTATGGAAAAAAGTAGAATAGCCAGTAATGTAATGTC
>CBVK0100964371.1:0-10285 GCA_900067695.1 Picea abies | reverse complement strand
TTTTTGGTTTTTGCCTATTGGAATATAACAGGACCCACCCCCTTTATTTAAAAAAAAAAAAATAATTATTTCTAATAAAATATTAAAATTTGTAATATAAATCATTTCATTGTAGTTAATGGAATTATATGTTCAATATCTATGTTTTAGAAATTAAAATTCTTTTTATATATTAATATAGAAATAATCTTAATATAACCAATAAAATGGTATATTATTTAATTTTTTTAATATCTTTATATAATTATTTCTAATAAAATATTAAAATTTTTAATATAAATCATTTCAATGTAGTTAATGGAATTATATGTTCATTATCTATGTTTTAGAAATTAAAATTCTTTTTATATATTAATATAGAAATAATCTCAATATAACCACTAAAATGGTATATTATATGCTAGTGTTTTGGTAATTGTGAATCTTTTTAGAGATTAATGTATTTATGAAATTTTGATGCATTGAATCCTTATAATTGTGTTTCCATAGATACTGATTATATATGATTGCACCCTTATCTTGGCTACTGGAATGGATCCTGTTTCTATAGGGGTTCACCTCCCCTCTAAACCCTAAAATCGTTGCTTTCAAAAATTTGGTAGCAACTTCGGGGAATATTATTAATTTCCAACCTTTCCACTTTGTTAAAAAAAAAAAATAATATCCTTGATGTCACTCTTCCTTCGTCATCTTCAAAGCACATTCACTCTGCTTTAGAAAAATGGGGTTTGACTGGAAAGTTCACAGGAATTCGGCCCTTCCCTTGAGCTATAACAAATTGTGTTTAAGAGAATTGGAATAATTCGATAAAAGGTGATCTCGCCCATTTCTTCTATGGGTGTGAGTTTTATGCATTCCTCTTCAAAAACAAAGAAGATTGAGATATTATTTTTTAGGAGTGATTATTTTTTTTTTTTTCACAAAAGGCATGTATTTTAATAGGTGAACTCAACATTTCAACCCTTAAAATGGCATTCCTTCAATTGTTTTGATATGGGTTCATTTACCCCATATTCCACTACATTGATGGAATGAATATACACAATGTGTATATGATATTTCCATGGAATTTACATTAATAGATCGAAACCCAAACATAGTATGTTTACCTATGCAAGGATCTGAATTGAATTCAATCTAGAGAAAGGGCTACCAAAAGAAATCCATTTGACCCTAGACAATTGGAGCTATATCCAACCTATAGACTATGAGAAACTCCCATTTAAGTGCAAGGTATGGAGATGAATATGGGTTCTTTGCAAAAGAAAGAAAAAAGAATCTTCAGGTACTTCATCAAGAATAGGAAATTGAATATCAATGGGAAAAAATAAAGAAAATAAAACAACCAAGAAGAACAAAAATATAGGGTTTTCTAAGACAACCTCAAATCGTCTCGGTTCATACAAGGTCAATTTCAAGGATGACCAAAAGTTTCACCAAACCTAGATTCCTGTAATTAGAAAAACAGGGAATAAAATGGAAGAAAACCCCCCTATCCCAAGCAAGGAAATGTTTCTACAAGATCATGAATAGGCATGAGGTATTTGTACAATTAGAACCACCATCTTATTCTCATATCGCAAAAAATCCAACTGTTACTCTAGTTAGGCCTATATTAAAAATGTGAATATTAGAAGATATTGAGATGTCTCTTAGTGGAGACGAATAAACTACATTTCAAATGCCAATAATAGAGGAGATTGGGTTACCTCCCATTATAGAAGAAGACATTGTCTCAAAATATCAGAAGGAGATTGATCAAATCCCTAAACCAATTCAATCCACTCTAGGGGTCTTAACAAGGAAAATGCATAGCAATAAGAAAACGATGAAGAAAAGGAAGATGATGGAAATGAGGACAAACAAGCAATGAAACCTGGAAGAAAACCTTAAAAGGAAAAGAAAGAAAAAATGACAAACATGGAAAAAAATAAGGTACGCAAGAAAATATTGAGAGATCCATGGGAGCGAGCACGAAAAATGCAATCCCTCCATAGGGAATGGGATCTAAACCATCAAGTAAGTAATGATAACTTTCTCCTAGAAATGTAAGGGTATGGGTAGCAAAGAGAAAACAAAATCAGTAAAAAATTTAATCAATTCAAAAAAACCAGTTATCCTCTTGATCCAGGGGACCAAAACTTGAAGAAAAGGAAGTTGCAAACATATGTAAAGTTCAGTGTAAAATTTATGAAGCAACCATAATTAGCTCCAAAGGTGCATCTAGCGAGATATGTACATCTTGAAACAATAATCTATTGTAGTAGATCAGTGCTATAGAACACAACATTGGCAATTAAAAACCCTTACCCATTGTTTGCTAGAGAAACATACGAATATTATAAATATTTTAACATGTCAAAAAATGTCAAAAAACTACAAGGAGAAGGAAGAAAGTTGGGACTCTCTGCGAGCTTTAAGAATCTATGAAATAGTACAGAACAACATTATATCTGGTGAATTAAATGTTACTTTAATTCATAAAGATAAGAGGGGAGGCACCATGGTGAGAGATACATTCTGAGAATGCCTAGAGCATTTACTCTTAGAATGGGATATATTCAATGTCAAACCAGAAAAACAAAAAATACACATGGTCAAATAGAAGGGTTGAGGCTGGCTTCATTGTTTACCAATTAGATTTCTTTCTCATAATGAACAATTTCCTTCTAGGTAATCATTTATATCCTTTAAGATCATAAACCTATAGAAACTCTAGATTATGGATCCATTCCCTTTCAGTTTAATCCAATGTGGTTGCAAGATTAAGAAATAGTTAATATTGTCTTTCACATATGGTGCATCTAGATCAAAGGATCCCATATTTTAATACGGGAGGATAAATTGAGGGAAATAAAATATAAACTCAAGGACTAGGAAGAAAATAACCAACCCCATTGGAATAGAAGAAATTATAACTAAAGGGGAAAATGGAAAATGAAAAATGAAGATATCACAAGTGATCTACTCAATAAAGAAAGTTTAGCCCATCAAAAATATCATGGAAGAGGAATTAAGGAGGCTAAATTTAACACCCTATTTTCCCCAAGTCTATAATTATGCTTAAGACTTCATACATTGTAATTGATGAAGACTCTAAATGTTAATAAAAACACCAACTAGATGACTAAGAGAAAATCTTTGTAGTATTGTCCATGATACCACGAGTGGGAGCTAGTGATGGGAAAACTGGGAAGTTTAAGTGAGGAAAATAGGAAGCTTTCCCAAAAACCCAACCTACACCTGCATAACCTAGAATGACTAACATCTCCACCATGTCCACAAGAAACTCCTTGATTGAGTAGTTGGAGTAGTTATGATTTACTTTAGAACCTATACTCGAAGGAGTGAAGGGTCTATTACAAGTGTTAGCCAGAAGTACCTAGAATTTCCCCTTCAATCTAAGAGCTTGACCTCTTGGGTTGATTCTGACATAAGTGAGTTGCGGAACCCAAGGAAAAAGAGAATGTTCCATATCAATAAAATGAATGAGGAGGAAGAGGACGTGGACACACACAGACAATGTGAATGACAACACAAAAGAGAAGACAAAGCTCACACATAGACCTCAAAAAATAAAAACTGGGAAGTTCTCATGAGGAAAATAAGAATCTTTCTCAAGACATGAATAGTCAACATTGGAACAAAGAATACCCATATCTAGACTAGAGTAGAGAAGGTTGTGGGTTGGTGATGGATGGAAAGAAATTGACACTGATAAGGGTAGGATGCTAAGGGACTGTGTAGTAGAGAAGGGACTTCCTTGTGTAGAGGAAATCTAGCTAGGAAGGCACTTAGTAAGCTCGTGGAGGCCTTGAGCTCAGTGAGAAGGAATTCTTTCTAATGTTTTCAGTGAAGAGGAGGAGAGTAACCTCCCAGACCAAGTCCATAACTTGGAATACAACTTGTGAGAGTCCCCTAGTGGCAACATGACCTATAACAGGGGTGGCTTGCTATAGAAAGGAAAAAGTGTAGCAGAGCCTATGGTTGGGTGGAAAAGAATTCACCCTCAGTTAGTTGGATGGTTGAAGTTTAAACTGAAATAGATAAGTGTTTCTCAATGTATCTAGTAAATGTTTATTGATGAATATGAATTGCATTCCATTTTCAATGGTAGTCGTATATGTTGATTGAATGTGAACAATTTGAGTTTTAATGGCATAATGTAATATTTTCTAAAAGATTGATTGATTATCTAAAACGAATGTGTAAGGGAGGTCCAATGGAGTCCTACAACCCTATATTTCCCCAATCCTTTGAATGGAAATATTGCATGATATGAAAATATTCTCTACATGGGCTATGGTGAAGTACCACCTGTGTATTAAGGAAGTGGGTCAAAGTTTGAGGGATTAGAGATATAACCCCTGTAGATAGTTCTAAGGAAGGTTGCAGACGAGTATGCCCTGAAATTCCCCTGAAACCTATTGAATCCCTCTTAAAACCCAAGAAGGAACCTCAACCATAGATCTGGTGTGGAGAATTTATATTGACTGTTCGTCAGAGATATGGGCTTCGAAAAAATCCTATGAAAAGGAGAAATGTTCAAAAAAACTTAGAAGCAATGTCGAGGAGAATTTCCAATGGGAAAGTTTCTAGTCAATGAGAGTGATTTATCTACCAAGAGGGTACACTGACGAGATATAGACTGTAGATTTATCAGGAATAAAGCCAATAATCTTGTCGGAAAGGTGGAGTTCTAAAATATCCACGGGAAATGATTTGAAGAAACTTTTGATGAGAGAAAACCAATGAAGAAAATATGAGAGTGGTGAGAGTCGTAGATCTCTCAACAATTTGGTCAATGAGATCTAAGTTGATGGACCTAATGGGGGTCTAGACCAAAAGAAGAACCATGTCAAAGTGGTAGTGTCAGTTAATCGTAGAGAGAATATAAGATCTGATAGATAACTAACCATTATATGTGTAGGTCAGATGACTATCAGATCCATTTGAAGATTCCAATTTGGAAATGTTTTTTTGGGAAAACCACAAGGTTGTGAAGAGAGAGTATTTCCTGATGGTGAAAGCCTGATTGGATGAGGACCGTTAATTTTACAAGTACCTAACCCTTAGATCTGTTGGAAGTGATAATTTCATAAATAGCATATCGAGGAATATATTTTGGGTTGCGTATCTTGTCTTCCCTATGGGAATGAACCCAAATCATCATTGGTTTTCGATCTAGCTCGAGTCGAGTGATTCCAAGTCATTCACCCAGAAAAGTTACCTTCCTGGATTACATGGTGGTATTTCACTAGAGATTTTTTAAAGAAGGGTGACACATCTTAGGACAATTCACTCCTATGATATCACACACTCCACCCTGCAAGTTGGTGAAAATGACATGGAGGAGTCCACGTGACAACCACATAGGAATGAGGGTGTGGAGGATGGTCAAGCCAAAAAACCTTAAATCGTTTCAACCTATGAAGAAACTCGAAGGAATTCTCTTTGTGAGAAGAGTTCCTACCTTTGGTCATAACATCTAAGATCAAAACTATAGTGGAAGGAGGGATTTTTACATCACACCAACCTAAGTAGGGTTAAGGGGGTTAGGTGTGTTACATAGTTGTATCAGAGTAGAGTTCAAACTCTAGGCTTGAATGGATTACCAAGAGTAAATGAGATTTGTAATATTTTATATAATAAAAGTCTATGTTTTATTTTTGAATGATTTAACTGTGTTAACGAGTAATAACAACCATTTTGAGAAGTATTGAGAGAATGAATGGAATTCTAGTTCGGGACTATCAAGGTAGATTGATACTTTGACAAGGCCAAGATTATTTTTCATATAAATTTGAAATGTGGTTTGCTAATAGTGTTTTATTGTTTTCAACATTTATGATGTACTAAAAATGGAAACATGTGTGAATTCCATAACACTTTATGGAGGAAAACTCACATTTATGAGATGAAGAATCTGATAGCAAGAGAGCTAGAGAAACCCTTCTAGAATTGGTAGCCACGGTAAGGAGTTTGGAAATAATACAATGAGAGGCTCATGAGAACTCAAGTTGAGCAGGAAGATTTAAATGTAGTATTACTGTAGAGTCTGTCTAATATCCAAAATCATTTGTAGCAAGGTCCAACCACAAGAAACGTATCACTACAATTATATGAGAAGCTATAGAGCTTGTCAGATATCCAGAAGCATGGGACAACTCACAATAATGTGGGAAGGATTCCTTCCAAGAAAAGGCATAGAGATGATAAGAGAGGCAAAGCTAATGGAGAAACTTTCACATATATAACTAGTATGAATACCATCCTATATAAGAATACAAAAATATGTGCTTAGTGCGGTCATCTTACTAGAAGTATTCACCGAAAGAATTTTCCATCTCGAAGTGGAATTGGGAACAAGCCAACAAAAAAAGTAAGGGAGAAGGTAAAGAAGAAAAATAAAGGACCTCTATAATGTTGGGGTTGTGGAGAGGCACATCTATTAACATAATTCCCTCATAGATAACATGAAAGTAAAATCATTTACCATGTTAAGGATGCTATTGTTGTTAATAATGTGGCCATGAATGTGACAAGAATTTATGTAGTTGTCAAGAATCGACAAGAAGAACACCAATATTCTACAATGGAGCTAGAAGGTATAATTACCAAACAACCCATTTCTATTTTGATTTACCCTGGTTCTAACCTTAGATATGTTTCTCCCCAAGTCATCAAATCATGTTCTTTACACAAGAAAAAAAATGAAAAAACATGATTAGTTGAGTTAGCCAGAGGGAAAAAATGAATGGTAACATAAGTGATTGAGGCATGCCTATTTAAAGTGAGTGGACTACATACACAAGCAACCTTAAACATATTACCTTTAGGTTCATATGATGTGTTGATAGGCTTGGACTGGTTGGTTGTCTATAAAGCAAGATTGAACTACCATGATAAGACCTTGGAGTGTGAAGATAGTTAATGCAACACGAGGGTGTTGCAAGGCATTCAAAATATTGTATCAATGAGGTAGATATTGACACTTCATCTCAAGAAGTTTATCCAAAAAGGATGTCCTTTGTATGCAATACAAGTACTCAATGCAACAGAGAGTAATGAGTTGAATATTGAGGATCACTCGATGTTTTGGGAATTTATAGATGTGTTCCTAGAGGAGGTACCTGAACTTCCTCATAAACAAGATATTGATTTTTCCATAGACCTTGTACGAGGAGGATACCATCATCTAAAGTAACCTATAGAATGAGCACACCATAGCTGGTGGATTGGAAGGTGCAGTTAAATGAAATGATGGATAAAGGGTATATCAGGCCGAGTGTGTCCTTGTGGGGAGCACCAACGTTGTTTATGAATAAAAAGGATGGTACTTTGCAGTTGTGTATTGACTATCGATAGTTGAACAAGATGACCATAAAGAAACAATACCCATTGACCAATATTGATGATATTTTTTATCAACTCAAAGGAGATACAATTTTTCTAAAATAGACTTGATATAATGATATCACCAAGTAGAATGTGAGGCCATATTTCAAAATATTAAACACCTCTTAACCAATGCCCATGTATTAAATATTGTAGAACTAGAGAAATATTTCTAATTCTATAATGATACTTTCAAGGAATGACTTGGTGGAGTCCCTATGAAAGAAGGGCATGTGATTTTCTACGAATCAAGGTAACTAAATGAGCATGAGCTGTGTTATATCACATATGATTTGTTTCTTACGGCTATCATGCACAGATTAAAGATGTGGAGACATTACCTGCATCTAAGAAGATTTTTCTTGATGATAGATCAATGTGGATTGAAGTATCTATTTGATCAACCATGATTGAATGCAGAAAGGCTAGGTGGATGGAACTGATCAGTGAGTTTGATTTCAATATCAAACACATAAAAGGAAAATAAAATCGAGTGGAATATTCACTCACTTGAAGTGTGCAAATAGTGCACCTAACATCACCAAGCATGTGTGATTATAAAATTAAATAGAGAATCATAATTCTCTTGTAAGGTGATAAGAAATTTAATCTAGTAAAATTAATTTTACAGCAAGATCCAAACATGAAGAAGTATAAGTAATATCATCTCACAATAGATGAGTTATTGTTGTATAACAAGAAGTTGTATGTACCTAATTCAGTAGATCTGAAACACCTCATTATGGATGATATTCATATGAGACCTTATGTGGATCATCCTAGTTATCATAAAATGATAACAACAATAAGGGAACTGTATTATTGCCCAGAAATGAAAAGGGACATTGTAGAGTTTATTACAAAGTGTATAGAGTGTCAAGAGATCAAAGTTGAACAAAAGAAACTGACAGGAATATCACAACCATTACAAATATTAGAATGGAAGTGGGACATTATCTCCATGGAATTCATCACAATATTTCCAATAAAAATTAAGCAACATGATGCAATCATTGTAGTGGTGGATAAGATGAGCAAGGAATCTCATTTTATTTGAATCAAGTCTACTTTTAAAGCTATAGATGTTGTTGATGTTTTTATTAAAAAATTTTTTTGGTTGTAAGGTATGCCTGAGACCATTATTTAAGATAGAGATGTGAAATTCACAAAAAAATTATGCAAAATCTTATTTGCAGGTTTTGGAAAGAAACAAGCATTCATCACACATCACCATCCTCAAACAGATGGGAAGATCAAGAGGGTAAATAGAGTGTTGGAATATATGTTAAGGATGGATGTCATGTATCAACCCAAACAATGGGAAGAATATATACCTTTTGTAGAGTTTTTCTATAACAATGGTTATCAAGAGTCATTGAAGATGAGCCCATTTGAGGCTTTGTATGATAGAAAGTGTAGAGTTCCAATTAGTTGAGAAAATCCAGTGGATAGGATCACACTTGGGCCAGACATGTTAAGAGAAATGGAATAGGAAGTGATCAAGATCAAGAAAAACCTAAAAGCATCCTAGGATAGATTGGAAATCTATGCAAATAGTAAAATAACTCATAAGGAATTCAAGGTGGGAGATCATGTGTATATCAGGGTGAAACCCAAGAGGAGATCCCTAAAAATGGGAACTTGTTCCAAGCTAGCACCCCACTATTGTGGACAGTTTGAAGTCCTAGAAAGAGAGGGACCAATGGAATACAAAATTGATCTCCCATTGATTGTTAAATCTCACAATGTGTTCCATGTATACTTATTAAATAACTATATTCATGATTCTAACCATGTTATTGATTGGACCTTTATCTAGGTGGAACCAAAGGGAGAATTTTAGCTTGAGCCTCAACGCATCCTAGACATAAAAAATAAATTATTTTGAAACTGGGTCATCATACAGGTTAAGGTTCAATATAAGCACTTTGGAGAAGATGAGGCCACTTGGGAACAGGAGGATTCTATCAGGATGGCATGCCCATTTTTTTTTGTTTGTATAAACTATGTATATGGTGTTAAAAACATCAAGGGCAATGTTTCGTTAAGGGGGAGGGGAATGTAACACACCATTTTCCCCAAAGTTTGTAATTATCCTTAAGAATTCATACATTGTAATTGTACTTTATTTTAATAAAAACACCAACTAAATAACTGAGATGGAAGCCTTGCAATACTAGCCATGGTACCATGAGTGAGATATGGTGAGGGAGAAACTTGGAAGTTTATATGAGGAAAATAGGAATATTTCCCAGAAACCCAACCTACACCTGCATGACCTCGAATGACTAACTTGTCCACCATTTCCACAAGAAACCCGTTAATGGCATCATATCAGGTAGTTGGAATATTTATGATTTCCTTCAGAATCTATACTCATAGGAGTGAAGGGTAGACTACATCTATCAACCAGAAGTACTTGGAATTTCCCCTTCAATCCAAGATATTTACCCCGGGGATTTATTTTGATACAAGAAAGTTGGGGAACCCAAGGGAAAATAGAATGTTCAAGATCATGAAAAGGAATTAGGAGGAAGAGGGTACATACACACACAAACATTTTGTATGAAAACATGTAAGAGGAGACAAAAATCATGTAGAAAGACATGAGCAGAGAAAATATAGAAGTTCTCATGAAGAAAATAGGAAGCTTTCCGAAGTCATAAATAGTCAACAATGGAATAAAGAATACCCATATCTATACTAGAGCATAGAGGGTTTTTTTTTGGTGATGGTTGGAAATAAAATATCATTGATAAGGGGAGGGTGCTAAGGGATTATGTAGCAGGGAAGGTGTTAAGAACCAAACATCAATATAGCATACAAAAACCTCTAGAAAAGTACTCAACGCCTTGAAAAAGAGATAATATTAGATAATAAGCCTCTT
>CBVK0100964370.1:0-10285 GCA_900067695.1 Picea abies | reverse complement strand
GTCAAAACCGGGGACCAACAATACCCTACCCTTGCGCACAGATCGGACTATCGATTGTTTCCCCTCGAATTAATGTTGTAGTTGGTAACCTTAGTGGCCTATCTCTTTAGGGCCTTTACACAAGGTGACTGTGGAGGTACAAGTCTTCACGGTACCTGGAATCGACGTTGGCCAGACTCACTCGGGCTCCTTGGAGGGTATACCCACGATTATGTGTGGGAGCTTGCACCAGGGTGTAAGTCCGTTAAGCGGGTCGCCAATGTAACTTTTCCACCCACTCTGTCTCAACCCCTTATTACTTTGTTCCTGCGATGTTGGATTTAATCACCAACTAGTGTGCTCATTGTGAGAAGGTTTTGTTTGCTTGCTTGCTTACTAGATTTTTAGCGTGTGTTGTTTGTTCTCCCTAACATAATCTAGGTTGGATCTTTTTGTTTATGGCATCAGTTCCTGGAATGACCAATGAAGGAACCCCTTTGTCAGGAGAACCCTTTGTTTTTCCTTCATACGGAAACGTTGGTCCTCCTTACATCACTACTTTGAGCCTTCCAGGTCTCGCAATTGGGTTACCGGTATGGTTGTTTTCCACTATGGTGATCTTGAATGCAGGTGCTTTAGATGTAAGCACACCACCCACACATCAACTTCATGCCAACCTTTCTTCTTCTTTGCCCGTCAAGTCTCCTTCTATTTCTCCTTTTCCTAGTGAAATATCTCAAGCGAGTAGCCAGATTGATAAGAAGAAGAAGAAGAAACAAAAAGAGAAGAAGAAGAACCATAAAGGAACTAAGCCTCCAACTACATCAAATGTTGAATCCAAGCAACCAACTATTGTTAATAGTATTGGGAGTGTTGATGAGGTCAACAAGATTAAAACGAAGAATCTGAAACCCAAATCCCCTTGGAGTCTTTGTAAGGGTGACCATTTTCTGAGGGATTGCCATGGTATTCCCAAGGTCTTAGAAATGTGGTCTTCCACATCATCAACCTATGTTGGTCATGTTGGTGATGCCTCATCAACTAGTGACGTTAAGGTTGGTAAGAAGAAGATAACTGTCAAATTCCCTTGCATGTTATGCAAAGGTAATCATTATTCTCACCTTTGTCCTCGTATGGACGAGGCTTCTTCTCTTTTGGAAAAAATTCAACTTCCAAAAGGTTATCATAAGCTTTCTCCCAACCCATCGTTAGTTGATGGACTGGTCAATCCGGTTCCATCCCCAGTCAATCCGGTTGATCAGGTGGTCAATCTAGTTTCATCCTCGGTTGAACCACTCACCAAAGTAGTTGATCCAGTTATGTCATCGATCAACCCCACTTTTCATCTAGAAAGTGAAACCCAAGTGACTGATCCAGTCCTATCATTGTTCGGTTCCACCCTTCATCCGAAGAGTGTCAAAGTGGTCAACCCGACTACGCCATCAATCAATCCCAAACCTCCTTTGAGGAAGTGTCAAAGTGGTTTCTCTGTTTACTTCATCGGTCAATCCCACTCCTCCTCTGACGAGTGCTAAAGTGACTGATCCAGTCCCTTCATCGATAATTCCCACCCTTCATCCGAAGAGTGCCAAAGTGGTTTCTCCGGTTAGATCATCGGTCAATCCCAATCTTTCTTTGAAGAGTGCCAAGGTGGTCGATTCGATCTCATCATTGATCGATCCTACTCTCCCACTAGAGAGTAAACCCGATTTTGCCCACGTTTTTCTCATTGAAACAGGATCTATCGTGCCGGGGGGCATTCCTCCTTCTCTTGTGAAAACCCTTCCCAGTAATGAGGCCATCCTTTTTTATTGGGGTGTGCTAACTGGACCTCGTCTTCCCTCTCACATGCCTTTCAATATTACAGTAAAAGTTTGTGGTCAGGATGTTCCTCATACGTCGATAGATGAAGGTTCGTTCGTTAGTATTTTGTCCTCTATTGCTTGGAAAGCTTTGGGTTATCCTAATCTTATGTCGGTCACCCAGACTTTGTTCACTTTCAACAGAAGAACCAGTCACCCTTTAGGGATCCTTCCTCAGTTTTTGGTAACTTTGGGAGGGAAAACGGTCTTTATTGATGTTATGGTAGTCTAGGACCCCTTGGATTTCGATTTAATCCTTTGGCGAGATTATGTCTATGCCATGAAAGATATTGTGTCCACTCTTTTTCTTGTGATATCTTTCCCGCATGATGGAATAATGGTGATTATTGATCAACTTTTGTTCACTGGCCCTGACTTGACCATCAACCCAATAACCTCCCTAACCGGGTCTTATATGCAGTCAGTATCACCCTTTCCACTGGTCAATTGTGTGGTGTTGTCTCCCATGACTTCAACTTCTAATGATTTGGATCTGGTAGTTGACATGGTGATATCTTTAGTAGGGCTATTGGAGTAAAATATCCTTACCCTTGATAAGACCCTCGACATGTGTTCCTTCCAGAGCATTCTTCTTCCATCCAGTGAAGATCTCTTGGAAGCCATGACCAAGTTTTGTCCCTTGACATGTTTTCCTTCCAGAGGATTATCCTCTTGGAATCCATGATCAAGAAGAGGTCACGAGCATAGTTTCCCTCTCTATGGAAAGCTCATTAAAAAATGAAACAGAGGCTACAAGCATAGTTTTCCTCTCTGTATCAAGCTCATTAAAAAATGAAATAGAGGTCTTGAGCATAGTTTTTCTCTATGTAGCAATCTTGTTAAAAAATGAAAAAGAAATCTGGGGATTGAACCCAAAGCCTGGAGCATAGTTATTTTCTTGTGTCAAGCTCGTTAAAAAATGAAACAATCACCTCTCCTATCAGGTTGAGTCTTTCACCAAATCTCATAGATATCGAGTCAAGTCTTTCGTTAGCTCTCATATTTGAACTTTCTTTTCATCCACCTATATCCTTTTTCTCCATCTAGTACAGAAATTGGTGACAACCTCAAATTCGGTGAATGAATTGAAGCTTGGGGGGCATGTCTCCAGCCTTTGATGATCATTCTGGAGTTAAGCCACTAGATTTTCAAGCTGGGGGCATACTAAGCTTAGTCTTTGTTCTTTCTCGCACTCATAAAAACATGAGAATGTAACCGAGCAATGTTTTATCTCTTTTTCAGGATCGCATGGATATAATGAAAAAGGAACCCCCAGGAGTCTCCTTTAAGATCTTTTCAGACTCTCTAAATGTGAAAAGATTGTCAAGTGATCTTGCTTCCTTTCCCACCCATTAAACGGTTTGACAGGGTGTCTTTTGAGTGACAATTTATCTCTTTTTCGGCCTTGCAAGACTAACATTACGAAAAAGGACAACATTGGAGTCATCTTTAAGTTGTTTTCAGACTCTCTAAATGTGAAAAACCATCAAGTTCACCTTCTCTAGACTCGTTAAACAATCATATATTGAAGGGACCATATGGGACCGAACCCTTACTTCTTCCAGTTCACTAAACAAAGGAAGAGGGACTTACAGAAGGTGAGTCATATCGATCATGTGTTACCCTCCTTGAGCTCGTTAAACCAAAAAGAGGTACTTGTCTATCTAGATGGGGGGGGGGAATTGAAAGAAGCAAACCAAGCATTTTTTGAGAACTTTACTAGTGACCTTACAGTCACCCTTGGGCACGACATTTTTATCTTTGCACATATTTCAATCTGCTGAACCTATACACTGAACCAATCCTTTGAGTTTCCTTACTCCTTTGGGTCACCCAACGTAAGTCACAGTATCCATTGCATTATCAAGTTTTGGTCCATGTCAAGTTTTTGTTGTCATGCCACAGTGTTCAAGGGAAGTATCTTCCTCGAGAGTCAGCCATCACAAATATCATGTTTCAATACCTGTGTCAGTCCATGTTCATTTGATCCACCAATTACATCTCTGTGTCTATTTCATGTCGTTGATGGTGGATACATCAAGGCCCTCCTTCGACGATTCTATTCTTGTCAACTTCAACACATTATCCAGAAGCTAGACTTAGAAACCAGTTAGAACTTTGGGACCTGCATGCCTCAATGGCAGGCCTCCTCACATCTGACAATACGTTTACATCATTGACCTATGATAAGATGATTCCACAGATGTTCAACTTCATATCATCCATTCACATTCGTTGGAATGTACTAGAGTACCTTGGGAATCATTTACATCAATGGTGATTTCCCTCATGCTTGTTAACAGTTTACATCATTGACTGGTAATCAAGTGGTTTATGCCATGTTCGACATTAGGACATCTATTCACATGGTTAGATTCATACTACATCGGGATTGGTAAGAAGACCCTAGGTTGAGTCATTCACTCTGATATATACTTTACCTAGGTTGAGATGAAGTTTCTCTTGAATATTGACACATATACTATCACATAGATCCACTTTGTATTAGTCTGTGGCTATGTCTTGTCATCTCGTAGATCCACAGTGTATGTTTCATGGCTACGATCAGTTCATGTCATGGAAGTATAGATCCACATTGTATGTTTAGTGGATATACCTTTTTGTCAATATAATTATGGATCCGCGATGTATTCTATGGCAGCCATACCTGAAAAATTCTTTATCACTCAAGCATAGGTATGCCTGCCTTGGGTTTGAAACATGTCATAATATTTGTTTGATGGTTGTGTGCATATTTTTCCAGTCTCTCTGTGTCCATACCCTTTCTCGAAAAAGTCTACAAAGTACTTCAGTCATCATCGTCTTCTGACTTCGCACTTTGGAGGGCAATCTATTACACATCAAAATTACTCACTTCAATAGTGTCGCAAGTGTCATCATTACAAGTGTTGTAAGTGTCGCATCTTGTCTGCAAGTGTCGCATCTTGACCACAAGTGTCGCAAGTGTTGCAAACATCATACTGCCATCTTTCCTATGTTGTGCCTCTAACGACATCATAAGTACACTTAAGACACCTCAAAAACTAGTTTTGAAGAGGAGAAATCACTTGATAAGGAGTACAAGCCTTTTGCCACTGAAAAACTACTTAAAAATGATTTTTTGGAGGCAGCGCTCCCCTACCCACTGTCAGGGAGCACCGACTCTCCATAGCCTTCTTTGGGGGAGTGTTGAAACGCTTTGTGCACCCTTCTGGGGCAGCGCTACCCTTCCTGGGAAAATTTTCGTGTCAGTTTTGTGTTGTTGATGGGGGATACATCAAGGCCCTCCTTCGACGAGTCTATTCCTATCGACTTCAGCACATTATTCAAGAGCTAGACTTAGAAGCCAGTTAGTACTTTGGGACCTGCATGCCTCAATGGCAGGCCTCCTCACATTTGACAGTAGGTTTACATCATTGACCTTTGATCGGATTATTCCACAAATGTTCGACTTCATCTCATCCATTCACATTCGTTGGAATGTACTAGAGTACCTTGGGAATCATTGACATCAATAGTGATTTCCCTCGTGCTTGTTAACGATTTACATCATTGATCGGTAAAAAAGTGGTTTCTACCATGTTTGACATCAGGACATCTATTCACATCGTTATATTCGTACTACATCAGGATTGGTAAGAAGACTCTAGGTTGAGTCATTCACTCTGATATATACTTTACCCAGGTTGCGACATATTTTCTCTTGAATATTGACACATATACTGTCACATAGATCCACTTTGTATTGGTCTGTGGCTATGTCTTGTCATCTCGTAGATCCACAGTGTATGTTTCATGGCTACGATCAGTTCATGTCATGGAAGTATAGATCCATGTTGTATTTTTAGTGGCTATACCTTTTTGTCAATATAATTATGGATCCACAGTGTATTCTATGGCGGCCATACCTGAAAAAGTCTTTATCACTCAAGCATAGGTATGTCTGCCTTGGTTTTGAAACATATCATAATATTTGTTTGATGGTTGTGTGCAGCATTTTCCAGCCTCTTTGTGTCCATACCCTTGCTCGAAAAAGTCTACAAAGTACTTCAATCATCATCGTCTTATGACTTCACACTTTGGGGGAGAATCTGTTACACATCAAAATTACTCACTTCAATAGTGTCACATCTTGTCTACAAGTGTCGCATCTTGACCACAAGTGTCGCAAGTGTCACAAACATCATATTGCCATCTTGCTTATGGCGTGCCTCTAACAACATCATAAGGACACTTAAGACACCTCAAAGACTAGTTTTGAAGAGGAAAAATCACTTGACAAGGAGTACAAGCCTTTTGCCACTGAAAAAACTACTTAAAAATGATTTTTGGGAGGTAGCTCTCCCCTACCCACTGTCAAGGAGCGCTGGTTCTCCCTAGCCTTGTTTGGGGGAGCATTGAAACTCTTTGTGCACCCTTCTGGGGAAGCATTACCCTTCCTAAGTGAATTTTCATGTCTGTTTCGTGTCATTGATGGGGGATACATCAAGGCCCTCCTTCGACGACTTTATTCCTGTCGAATTCAACACATTATCCAGGATCTAGACTTAGAAACCAGTTAGTACTTTGGGACCTGCATGCCTCAATGGCAGACCTCCTCACATCCGACAATAGGTTTACATCATTGACCCCTGATCGGATGATTCCACATATGTTTGACTTCATCTCATCCATTCACATTTGTTGGAATGTACTAGAGTACTTTGGGAATCATTGACATCAATGGTGATTTCCCTCGCGCTTGTTAACGGTTTACATCATTGACCGATAATCAAGTGGTTTCTTCCATGTTTGACATCGGGACATCTATTCAAATGGTTAGATTCGTACTACATCAGGATTGGTAAGAAGACCCTGGGTTGATTCATTCACTCTAATATATACTTTACCCAAGTTGCGATGAAATTTCTCTTGAATATTGACAGATATATTGTCACATAGATCCACTTTGTATTGGTCTGTGGCTATGTCTTGTCATCTCGTAGATCCATAGTGTATGTTTCATGGCTATGATTAGTTTATGTCATGGAAGTATAGATCCACGTTGTATGTTTAGTGGATGTACCTTTTTGTCAATATAATTATGGATCCATAGTGTATTCTATGGCGGCCATACCTGAAAAAGTCTTTATCACTCAAGCATAGGTATGCCTGCCTTGGGTTTGAAACATGTCATAATATTTGTTTGATGGTTGTGTGAAGATTTTTCCAGCCTCTTTTCATCCATACCCTTGCTCGAAAAAGTCTACAAAGTACTTCAGTCATCATAGTCTTCTAACTTCACACTTTGGGGGGAAATATGTTACACATGAAAATTACCCACTTCAATAGTGTCTCAAGTGTCGTCATTACAAGTGTTGTAAGTGTCACATCTTGTCCGCAAGTGTCACATCTTGAACACAAGTGTCGAAAGTGTCACAAACAACATACTTCCATCTTGCCTATGTCACACCCTTAATGACATCATAAGGACACTTAAGACACCTCAAATACTAGTTTTGAAGAGGGGAAATCACTTGATAAGGAGTACAAGCCTTTTTCCACTGAAAAAACTACTTAAAATGATTTTTGGGAGGCAACGCTCCCCTACCCATAAAATGATTTTTGGGAGGTAACGCTCCCCTACCCACTTTCAGGGAGCATTGATGCTCCCTAGCCTTCTTTGGGGGAGCATTGAAACACTCTGTGCACCCTTTTGGGGGAGCGCTACCCTTCTTGAGAGAATTTTGGTTTGTTGAGATAAATCATGGAAGAATCCCCTCAATCTCTGAAGTTGGTTGGATTTGAATATGATTTCAAGGCATGATCTTAGGGAGGATCCACATCTGAAGGAGAGGAATCCTCAACTTATCCCAAAAATATCTCAAGTGGTTGGGCCTCTCCAAGCTTATATAAGGAGGCCTTCTCATGGTGAAAGATACATGAAAAGATTGGAGGTATGAAACCTATGATCTCATAGGCAACATACAGTACATACATGTATAGAGAGATAGATATACCAAACTTATGATCTCATGAGTGGTATTGAGATAGATGGAGATTAATAATTACACCAAACTTATGATCCCATAAGTGAAATGCCATTGAAGCATAATCAATGTAGATTACTTGAGTAAAGGGGTTGGACAAGCAAAGCTGGAAGAAGTTGTTGTGCCTTCATAAGAGGATTGTAAGTACTCTTCATTTGTCCTCATTAATATACATACATGCTTGGCCTGTTTCTTTCAAGTTTATGTTTGTTCCACATGAACTTGTCTTCAATAGATAGATCTGTATTTGAGCTAATATCAATAGAATAGGAAGCTTGTTGTATCTTTGTTTGTTCTACAGGACCTATCGAGGAGCTTGGGATTGAAGCTCAACTTGGACTTTGCGAGGACAAATGTTGTTAACAAGGTACACATTTTTTCTTCTTCCTCTTCGTATATTAGCTTAATTAGATCTAAAAGGATGTCAGAGACCAATGATAGCACCCTTTCTTTCTTGGTTTTAGGGGTCTAGATACCAAGAGGGAATCCGCTTGTCCGCAGGAGGATTCTCCTGTAACACACCTTATGTCCCCGCAATGCGACGTGACCATTGATCTCACGATCTTGACGATATTTTTGAACTGATGGCTTAGATATGTCCCTTTCAATCCTGCAGATCAAATCTGACCCTTTCAAATCAACGAACATGATTTGTTTCGCGATCCAGGTTTCAGAGTTTTCAACTCTCAAATCTTTACTTTTCTCCGTATGACAATATTCCAAAATGGAAGATCTGCTGACATCTATCCCCTTAGATGTGCGGATACAATATTCTCCACGAGATCAACCTTCGAGAATTTTAGTTCTCAAACTCTAATTTCTTCCGGAGAGATTTCTCCGAAACGATAGATCTCCAGCCACGCGTCCTCCTCAATTGACGGTTCTGCTCCCGCTTCAGGACTTTGGCCTCCTCAACTAGATCAACGGTCCTTCGAATCCCTCCTCGATTAACGATCGAGATCTTTCCCAGGTCTTCGGATGTTTTCCTCAATTTTCTTCTAAAGTTATAGATCTGGTGCTGCATGTCCACCTTTACATCGACGAATGACGTCACTTCGGATTTTCGGACTTCAAAAATCTCAAATGTCAACTCTCACCTTACTCAAATGACTTTTATCCAGAATTAATAATATATTGATGCGTGTCTCACCTTGGATCAATGAATGTGATCCCTTCACATCTCCGAGCTTCGGAATTCTCAAATCTCAACTTTCACTCCCTTCGAAGTATGTGGATTTATGTTGCGTGTCCGCTTCAATTGAACGGTTCAAGCTCTTCAGCACTTCAGGCTTCGGGAGTTTCAACTCTCAATCTGAAACTCTTGAAGTGATTTCTCTAAAGTCTACAATCTTTCGTCATGTGTCCCTCTAGATTTGACGGTTCATATCTCCTTCGGCTCTCCGATACTCGGGAGCCTCAAATATCAAACTTTACTTTCACCCGAGGACAACAGATCTCTACCACGTGTCCCTTTCGATTTGACGATTGAGATTTACTTCGAAGCTCTGGTTCTCTGGGCTTCGGTAGTTTCAACTCTCAATCTAAAACTCTCGAAGTGATTTCTTTGGAGTTACTAATCTACTAACGTGTGCCTCCTAGCGAGGAATGGTCAGGATCTTCCTCTCATGATAATGAACGGTCCCAAACTACTTCGGGACTTTGGTAAGTCCATGCTCCTGCATGTGTGAAGCACTAAGACTCGGATAGCTTGCTTCGATTAGATAGTTATTGGTCCTTTGCACTGTGATCCAACAGCCACTGTCACTCCTCCTCCTGAGCTTCTGATCTCTCCCGACTTATAATATTTCAAACGTTTCAAAGGCTTCACCTTTGAAATTCCTCCTCCAAGCCCTGTGAATTTGGGGTCTCATCTGCGCTTCTGAAAACGTTATCTCTCCCAAGCTTTGAGACTTGGAATAAGTCTGACTCTTGTGCCCTCTTGGAACTATCTCTTATGATATTTAACTACTCAGGCCTCAAAGGTCTCTGTCCCTTCTATTCCTCAAAGGGATGTGTGTGATCTCCTCGCAACTTTTGCTCAAGCACTCCTTACTAAGTTGTAGAGTGTTTGGTAACTTTGTGAGTGTCTGAAGGAGTCAATGGGTTAACTCCCACACTCCTTTCCATATCCAACAATCACAATCAACCTTGGCTCTTCTCGAACAGTTTCTCGTTCGTTCGTCATATGAGCAAAGGATCCTTCCCTTTCGATACTTCAATCTCGTTATCCTTCCTGAGCTTCATCAGTTATGAAGGACTTAAGATCATTGCACTCTTTTTTTGGAATTAACACTTGGAAGAATTCTTCCACGCACCCTTTACATTCATTCCTCAAATCTAGAACTTAAGTAGTTCCTGGTCTCTATTTGCCTCGCAGAGAGCCTGTGCATACGTTCACTATCTCTCCTGAGCTTT
>CBVK0100964369.1:0-10285 GCA_900067695.1 Picea abies | reverse complement strand
TGCCCTGAAGATTCCAACTTATTCCTTTCATCATAGGATCATGGATGTGGATGGACAATCAGGGATACTTTTAGGCTTCTTTTCGAAGAAGGCTTCTTCTAAAGTCAAATTGAACACGTACTGTTTTTCATGGATGTTACCATGATTATATACTTCATCATCTTCAATGAGTCATAGGATTAGCTCCCTCCTAATCCTTGCTTCATGTATGAATGCATGCTCTTATTTTGGAAATATATAATCAGCTCCCTCCATGTAACAAAGTCCACGCTTCCATCTACATCCTTATTTCCTTCTGCAAAGTGTCATAAGAATTTTTCCAGTTTCCTCTTGATTGTTGACTTCTTTTTATCTTTACTTCTTCTAGGTTTCTTCAAGATTGATTCTAATTTCGGCTTATCTTGCAGTTGTTACTTATGTAATGACTTCCACATGAATTTTTACCAGGGGTTGTTGATGTACTTCATCCTTTCATGTGTATTGTCTGACTTGTAGTCATTGTGATAACAATCCTTATCTTGTTGTTCTTCCACAGGTATAGTTTCTCTTTGAATATATTATCTTCTAAGAAATAAATATGCAAGATATGTACAGAAAAAACATGGTATGTACAAGAACTATGAAGAGTATTGTTACCTTGTCTTAGAAGAAGAAGTTTGTTTCATCCTGCTTAGTCTTCTTTGAAGGTTCCTTTTCTTTAACAACTGATGCTTCGTGTGTATCCTTCCTTTTCTTTGGTAACTGATGCTTCGTGTGTCTCCTTCCTTTTCTTTAGCTCGAGACAATGATTCTTGTAGTGACCATATTTTTGACAGTTGAAGCATTGTATTTCTGACATATCTTTCTCTTGATTTGGCTTCTTCCTTGAGCCAAACTTTTTTTTGTTCTTGAAATTCTTGAATCTTGTTGTGAATGCTTGATCATCGTATTTCTTTTGAGGTTTCTATTTTGCACTGATTCTTGATTCTTCTTGTGCACATCAAGTCCAAAGTTCTTCAAATGTAGGATACTCCTTCCTTGTGTTCATTTTTGTGGCAAATGCATCCCATGTCTTGGGAAGACCGTTGAGTAATATATTTACCAGTTCCTTCTCTGAAATGATTTCTTCAATAGCTTGTAGTTGATCTCTTAACCACAAAGTATGATGTTATGTTGTCATCATCATTCATCTTCATGTCACAGAGCTCATTCTTCAGAGTCATTACTTGTCCAATGTTTCTGACAGAGAAGAGGTTTGTTAGGGCATCATACATATTCTTAGACGAACCAAGATGTGAGATGTAGGGTATCAAGTGGTATTTTATAGAATCCACTATGATACTCATGGCATTGATGTCATTGTATTTGAACATCTCCATAACTACAATGTTCTGCTGTTCCTTCTCTTTTCCTTCTTCAAACTCTGGTTCCACAATATTTCCTTTCATGATATCCAACACTTTATTCTTAGCAAGGATGAGATCAATCCTTGTCTTCCATGCTCTAAAGTTAGAAGCCCCTTCTAACATTTTTTCTGACTTCATAAAGTAAGTCATGGCTGCTTTGAGTTGGTCAATCCTAGATTTGACCAAAAACTCAAACTTGACGTCTTAGCTTGTTGAGAGTACCAGGAGGTGCGCTAGGCTAGGGCACACTAGTATATCTAGAAATTAGGTCAATCCCTTCACTTAAGGTGCCTCAACAAGAGGGTTAGGGTTTCATTGCTGCAACAAAAATTGGCTGCAACTGCAACTGCAACTGAGCAAATCCTCCCAATCTATCTTCCAACGGTTAGACTGTCCGAAGATAGTGTGGGCCCATAACCTGTTAGAAAGTAATGGATGTGCTCATTTAACCATAGAAAATATAACAATATTGTCACCCAACCATAGGCCGAAGCCACCCCCGAGCACCTTAACCTTGACAAAGAATCACTCTGGAAGCAAACCCTAGGCTAGATAGCCAAACAAAGGTGGCACACCTTTCTCCAAGGATAGCGCATCAAGAGTAACAAGAGCTGATCATAGAGTCCAAACCATAACCAAAAGAGAGTCCAAGCCAAAACCAAAATTTGCTAGCTGCAACAACAACTCTCCTCCAAACTTGCGCACAAACAGGCCACCTGCAGTGCGCACAAATGTTGCTTCTGTAGTTCTGAGAATACTTGCCAGAATGAAGATTGGCCTCCTGTATTTATAATAATTCTGGCAAACTGCCTGGGCCGACTTCTTATTCTGGGTGCCAATTTACTTAGTATATAATATTTCCTTAGCTGACTTCTTCTCTTGGAGGCTAATAACCTAATGCAAATTATCCTTTTGAGCCGACTTGTCTTCTAGGGTTATTAGCCAACTAATTAGGGTTTCTTCTTGCTTCCCGAAATATTATATTCTTGTCAGGTTTACACGTGGAGGTAAATACCTCCTGCAATTACCATAATATCAACAATACGATTAGACAAGAGAGAGAGAGAGAGAGAGAGAGAGAGAGAGAGAGAGAGAGACTATGCTAATCTTGCTAAGAATCGATAAAATAACCATTGGCAAGCATCCAATATATAGCTAGTGAGGGCTCACATCCCAAGGGAATAAGAGAGGATGCATGCGAGGCCATGAATAGGAGCTAGGCACATGATGGAAGCATGTGAAAAGGAAAAAACAAAGTTTGAGTGGATGTGGCAGAGGAGTAGTGAGATACATGAGTGTGAGTGAGTTTGAATGCATGGAAAGGAGCGAGTGAATGCACCATACTTGTTTATGAACACATGAATGGAGTGAGTGGCGAGTTAAGTCAGAGAGGCTAAACATAACTTCATTTCCAAGTAACCAAGACATGTTGTCGATTAACTAGCAATGCATCCACATGCATGAGAGAGGAGAAGGCACATTGAGGAAGAGAGGATGAGTGGAAGTGAGAGTGAGAAAAGCGCCCAAGTCAACTGGAGTGAGGGGGTAGGTGAATGATATATTTCACTGCCACATAAGTGAAGCCCAGTTTAACTCAAGCATGAGGTTGGCTATACGACTAAACTCATGCAACCCCTTTTCTCATCATTATTTAATTATCACATGCTCGAATATTTGGAAATATGTGCCCTAGCTTATGTGCAGGCCACATCATTTCGTAGATATGCCACATGTCGACCTCTGAGGATGCCACTTGGAATTGCATGGATGATGATTGGACTTGCTAAATATAGCAGTTTCTAAAAATATGCATCCGGTCCCACAAATTTGGAACATGTTGAAACTGACCCAAACTTTCCACAAATGCTCAACATGACTAGGAGAGCACCATCATGTGTCTACTACTAAAAATAGAAATTCTTTGCATGTCCATGATATTAAACTCATTGAATTCAATTTTTCGCAAGGAATCCGAATCCGTAATCAGAATTGACATGCGAGCCCTGGTGCTCAACTTGCTAAAAAACCTGCCTCATGTGGGAACCAACCTCCTTCTCAACATAAGTGCTAAACTCTGGGAAAATATCAGCGTGCAACCCAAATTTCTGCATGCTGGCTCTTAACCCTCAATATTTTCAAGGGTGAAAATCTAGGGGTTAACAATGGTGACTCAAGGGGACAAGATCCCCCTGTGGGATGTCCAGAACCATAAGAATCTTTGTGTCCATATAATCAAACTGATGTCTTGTGAGAACTCTTTACGATGTACCAATGATGCTCTGTGAACTGAGGAATTTGTACCAAGAATACCCCTGTAACTATGTGGAAGGATAAAAAGGCCCTGTAAGCTGACCTGTAGTACCAAAGCCTTTCCAATGGGCCATGGATTCAAACTATATAATCTTCCATTGAAAAATGAAAATCAAGGGGTCTCATCCAAATCCGTTATTTTCTACCACCCAATAATGTACACTCCTCCCTGTGGTAAATGTGTTGATGTCGACATAAGGAGAGAGTCACTTCATCAGATGTCAATAATATAAACACCTCTGAAGTGCGAAGGAACACCACCAATAATGTCAATGGGTCATTTTATAGCACAAGTTGTAGGTTGGGAAAATCCCAACCCAACCATAAATCAAGTGCCACAACTTGGGAATTGTACACCCAATGTCACCTCAATGTAGGTCCCGCACTTCAAGGGTGACTAGGTTACTCTAGGGAGGCGATCTCGGTGACCCTAGGGGGATTGAGATGGAGATGGAGGGAGATGGAAGTGAAGCCCATAGAGGTCAATTCTAAGTGGAATGAAATGTGGAAAAATATGCCTTGTAAGTCAAGTAATTTTTTCTCCACTTGTATAGTACTTTTCCAGATGATTGTACCTGCCCGAGACACAAGAAAAGACACTTTGCAATGATATATGTTAGTTGGATCAGAAAGTTAAGATTTCTGTCCCTAATTTTCATCAATAGATAACAATGTATATCATCAAGTAAATGGAATTATAAGTTTCTCAATAAATGCTAGAGATCAAGTAGAAAGTATAAGAGAAAGACTAGTAAATGACTAGCTAAACTCAAGATGAGAAACCAATATTCTAGCATAAAAATATAAGGCTGTTGTAAACACTTGTCTACAACAAATTATATCAGGCTTATGGCTGTAACAGGCACTAAAATCTCCTCAAACTTTTCCAAAAAGTGCACTAGGCCAAGGAGAGTAAGTGTACAAACTTTCAGCAAAATCCAATGGTTGATAAGAGAGTTATTCAAGCAAATGAGTTAGGGTTTCTATAGCCCTAATTGCTGAAGATAAAACTTTTTAATAGCGGCAAGAAGTGCCCCCTTGATGGGGACACCCTAGTGGTTGTGAGGTGCCCAAGGCACAAGGAATACAATCCACTTTGCAAGAAGTAAAATTGTCCGAAATTCACATTTCCCAATGCAATATTTTATTTCTCCAATGCAATAATAAATGACTAATGCCTTTACTATTGGGTTAATGGGATCATGAAAAGAAAGATCTAGAGAAGCTACCTCCTTGGGGGTGTAATCCCTTTTACTTCCCAAGGCAAGTTTCTCTAGCTAGGGTTTAAGCTAAGAGGGTGTATGCCCTTATACTTCTCTTAGCAAACCCTTGTTAAAGCAATAAGATGAAGCATAAAGTGATAAAGACTATGGTGGGGGTGTGTTCCCTTATACTTCCCACCTAGTTCCTAGCACAATAACCTTGACTTGAAACAAATGATAGAAAGAGAGTAAAACCATACCAATTCAAGGGAAAATGCCAAGATAATCCACCACAATAGCAAGAGATAATCCTTCCAAGGCTAGCACATCACTCCCATCAACCATAACATTAAGAGATAACCATAACAAGTGCTAAAGAGATAAAAGAGCCAAAGATAGCCAAAAATTTCAGATCAAGTCCTCTCACAAGAGGGAGAGTTATGTTTAAAATGAGATCTTATGATCTCTATTTACATAAAATGAAGCTAACATAGTTTGTCCACAAATTAAGGAGTAAACCACAAGATTAGGGGTCAACAACCCTAATATTTCCCCCTTAGCAAAGTAATATTAAAAATTTCACTTAAAATTTCACTTTTTGCACAAATAAAACCCTAATTTAGGAGGATGTCACCACTTTAGGGGATGTTTTGCCACTTTGAGGAAGTTGTTGGTGTTGGAGAAGCATGGGTAGGCCTCCAAAGGCCACATGACAAGCATCTAAGCACTCTCATCATTGTGAATACCTTTCTCCTCCTCAAACATCCATGTGTCAAAAGAGTGGCATCTCACCACCATGCCCTCGCCCCAAAAGCATGACGCCAAGTTCAAAAATAGGATGTTTTTCCCCTCCTGGGAAAATCGTTTGGTAAGTGAGGGCTAGGATAGGTTGTCCAAGTTATCATGAAGGCCTTCCAAGTGTGATCTTTCTCATCCGAAATGTGGGCCCCCTAAAATCCAACCTGTGTGTTTGTATCCCCATGGAAGCCCAAGCTAGGCTTGTTCTCCCAAAATTGTCCACCAACTAGGTCCTGCAAAGACAAATGAGCATGCCCTCAAAGGATCTCAAGTCATAACATAATGATAAGTGCATCCAGTCAATAAATAAGCCATCTAAGCATGTGAATCAAATATCACTATATCAAACAATTAACAACTCAAAGACACTATGCAACTTGTCAAGCTTGAATAAATATGGGAGGGTTGACAAGGTGTCCTATTGGGTAGATCTTTCCCTAGGTCAAGGAGAGTTTCAAAAATATCCCTCTCTAAGCCATTTAAAGTGGATGAAGTGGTCAGGGTAAAGACTCAGTAGGAATAGGGATCATGACATACAAGGGGTCGTAGTGTCTCATTCATGGGTGCCTTTGTAGAGGCTGTGTGGTACCTTTGTTTGCAATGCACTTTTTCCAAGCCCATCAATTGCCTTTTATCTTTCTTTCTTTATTTTATTTTAATATAGCATAATGATAGGTTGAAGGTCACTTCCTTGGCGTGGTGACCAGGTGATGGCAATGTCACCCAAATACACCTAATGGAAATGAGAAGGTTGGCTCGTGATTAGACCCCCTTTCTCTCAGCGATGCAAATGAGAGCCATTACCCTGGTTTAGTGGCTAGATGATGGTAATGTCATACCACTAGATATTCATGGATGTGATAGGCCGGATTGTGATGAGACCTCATATCCTTCAACTAATCTTTTAAGCATTCTTTATTATATTGTGGGTCCTCTTTATTCAAAGATAAGCATTTTATTTCTTTCTTGGGTGATCCCTGGGTGAAGCATATGGAAGGTTTATACAAGGATTTTATCTTTTACCCAACATCAATCCCTTTGGGCCTTTATCCCCTTCTTTCCATAGAATGAGGGACAACCCCTTTGTGGGTCAATACACCCTAAAATCCCAAGAGATAAGGAAATGGAGGGGAATAATGATGGAACATGGTAAGTATGGTTGGGAATGGTGTGATTACTCATTAAGGGAGTTCCCAGTAGCAAACCCATCCCCAAGGAAAATCACTTACTAGGGCACAATGTTAACCACAAAGGTGAAGCAAGGAAAAATGCATAATGTCCAAGCATATATCATGAAATCTAGAGAAATCTAAGATACAACATAAGCAAATGACTTAAATATTGAAATGATGCTCAGCATAATACTGACTTGTACCTCATGGAGCAAGGCCCATTGCCTTCCGCAATCCAACTGATGTGGTGGATTCCATGTGAAAAACTGTGACCATCTTTGGTAGTGAGTGGGTTTTCCATCTGTGCAAAGGGTACTACTAGTCATGTAGTCTCTTAGCACTCCATATCTACAACCTGAGGGCCTCAAGACATCATCTCCTTAGTTATCCACAAAATGGGGATAACATTTGGCTCCTACTTGGGGATATGTTCTTTCCGTAGAGTGCATGAGAACCACAAAATCTCTTGGTATATCTGTGCCTGCAAGGAAACATCAAATTGTCAAGTGCAAGATGGCCTACTCATCCTTGTTCTCATATGATGATAAACAAAACCCACTAAACTAGAAAAATGAATTTTTGACATTTTGTTTTAAAAATAATTCTAAACTAAGCATGAAATCAATATGCAAGTAGAGTAAAATGAAAATGATATGCATCTAAACTAGCATGAGAAATCAAGATGTAAATGCATGGAATCAAAATGAATTATCTACTTACCCAGGGAACGGGCCCTGAAGAAGTCATATGCTAGATGATGTCAAGTGAAGTCATACAACCATTGCAACCATTTGATCATCTCATCAAAGTATCTCCCACAGTGCTTAATAATATAATACAAAAAAGATAAGTTAAACACATAACAATCATGAGTATAAACACATATATAATCGATCATGAAATAAAACTCATGAAGATGGGTGGGAGGGAGGAATCCCACTGGAAAGAGAAACCATCATCCCTATCATCCTGCCTGAAAGTGTAGCCACAAGACTAATCAATCCATATCTGAAGGGGGCTAGTATACATAGATGATGAATCGTCTTCATCTTCTTAGAAGATCACTTCTCCCTGGAGGCTAATAAAGGACAAGAGATCCAAAGAAAACCCTATGATTTCCAACAAAAGAGGAAACGGGGTAAGGCACAACGTTAGATAAAAAATCCTCTACTGGACTCAAGAAACATCTCTTCTTTGTCTACAAATACTTGCCCAAAGTCTCAACATGAAAGTACTTCCGTTTGGTAGTACAAAACTCATATTGCTTTGGGCGGGCCACGACCTGGTGTATATCAAAATCTGAGTATGGTGGTTGAAAATTATCCTGAAAAAGCTGTGTCAGGTCGTCCTCGAATGGATGGAACAAATCTATAACCATATCATCGGGTTGGCACATATATGGACCATCTGGTTGTAAAAAGAAATCCTCTGAAGATATGCTTTCTGTATCCTTTATCCCATATGTTCCTTCAATGTCATAGATAGGATCTCTGTAAAAAATGAAACAAACCAAATCCCATCTTCATCTCCCAATCTGTATGAAATCATCAATGTGATCGTGAACTATATATGAGGGTTGTTCTATGATTTCATCTGCATCATAGAAGCTGATTACTTCTTCACAACATTGTATAACTTCATCTTGTTCGAAAGGGACAGTGGAGGACAATGTCTCATTCAGTCCTTTTGCAAGAGAAACTTCATGAAGATCCTTTTGAAAGTTTTCTTCATTTCCACAGTCATGGAACAAAGCATCATCAAATTTATCAAAATGATTATAACTCATCATGTTCTCTTCTTGATGTGCAGGAGGAGAAGAGGTCTGGATGTCCTCATCAATTGGAAGAGAAGATACTTCATCTTCATCATATGTCTCATCCAGATCTTCTTCATCAGGATCTTCTTCAATCTTTTCTTCATATATGGTCTCATCATCAATCAGAAAACCTTCTCGGCAAATATTGTGTTTGAGCTCTTGGAAAGTATCTTGCAAATATTGAGTAGCTGGTCGATATTGCCTGAGAAATTCTTCAATGAGATTTGCAGAATAAGGGATGCTTTTTGGATCACATGAGTGTGCAAGCCAATCCTTTTGACTTGATTCTAGTGAAGACACAAAAATTTTCATCAGCACATCTTCATGTAACACTTTTAAGCTCGATGCATACTTCTTATAATTCATGACATGGGTGACTGCTAGAGCTAGATCACCATCAAATTTGGGACAACTTGCTCTCCATTCTGTTGGACAATTATTTGGATAGCCAGGGACATTCTAAACATCAATATAAGGGTACACATTATGGCATGCCCATGGTAAGTTCTGTGAGGCCATGGTTCCATCAATTAGGGTAAAACCTCAATGGAGTCACCAAATGAGCTCAAGGCTCATCAAAGGATGAAAGGGGAAAAAGGGAAAAGTGGGTTCTCGGAAGGTAGAGTCTCCATATGGGATTCGAGATGAGCTCATCAGGAAAAGGGGAAATGAAACGTCCCTAAGGTGGAGTCGCCAGACAAGCTATGGTAAAGGCTTTGGGATAGTTTACCAAAGTGTCATTAGGGTAAAAGAAAATTCAAAATCTTCCCTGACAACGATGCCAAAATTTTATAGTGCAAGTTGTAGGTTGGGAAAATCCAAACCCAACCACAAAGCAAGTGATACAACTTGGGAATCCTACACCCAATGTCACCTTGATGTAGGTCCCACACTTCAAGGGTGACTAGGTCACTCGAGGGAGGCGATCCCAATGACCCTAGGGGGATTGAGATGGAGATGGAGGGAGATGGAAGTAAATCCCCTAGAGGTCAATTCTAACTGGAATGAGAGGTGGGAAAATATGCCTTGTAAGTCAAGCAATTGTTGCCTGACATGTATAGTACTTCTCCGGATTATTGTACCTGCTCGAGACACAAAAAAAGATACTTTGCAATGATATATGTTAGTTGGATCAACAAGTTAAGATTTTTGTCCATAATTTTCACCGATAGATAACATTGTATATCAACAAGTAAATAGTATTATAATCTTCTCAATAACTGCTACAGATCAAGTAGAAAGTACAAGAGAAAGACTAGTAAATGACTAGCTAAACTCAAGATTAGAAACCAATATTCTAGCATAAAAAGATAAGGTTGTTGTAAACACTTGTCTGCAGAAAATTATATCATCCTTATAGCTATAACATTCCATGTATTACATAAAGAAAATAAGCCACTGAAATCTCCTCAAACTTTGCCAAAAAGTGTGTTAGGCCAAGGAGAGTAAGTGTGCAAACTTTGAGCAAAATCCAATGGTTGATAATAGAGTTATTCAAGCAAATAAGTTAGGGTTTCTACAGCCCTAATGGATAAATATGAAACTTTGTAAAAATATCAAGAAGTTCCCCCTTTATGGGGATGCCCTAGTGGATGTGTGAGA
>CBVK0100964368.1:0-10285 GCA_900067695.1 Picea abies | reverse complement strand
ACCTTGATGAGAATTTTCTATAGAGTGTTCAATAACTCTATAAGTGTCTTCTCCTTGACACTTCTCTTATATCTGAACTCGAACCAGAGTTCCTCTGTGAACACCTTGCACTTGCTCGATACCCTCCTGGCAGAGCTCTACATAACCTTCAACAGTTCTGCTTTCTCTGTGCTTCCTCTACACAATCTTTCTCCTCCAAGATGTTCAGTAACCTTGAGGCTCCCCTTTTGAATCTGCAAACTATCCTGGTGTGCCTTCTTGGAATGTTCTACTCTGAACTCAATTCGAGATTCAGATGCACACTCTTTGCACTGGCAACATAACTTTCAATGTTTTGTTATGCACTCCTTGCACAGCCTAAACAATCCAGAATGATATTTCAAACTCAAAAAAGATAGAGAAATCTATCTTCCTACTGCATATGAACCCTATCATGCATCTACAACATACATAAACCCACACTGGTAACATTCATCTGATACACATAAACACACAGAAAGTTCTTATGTAGGAAAAATTGCTTTCCTTCTATTAAGATGAATTTATGTACAAACGTTTACAAAAGTTGGACTGCTATAGAGTCTCAGTGCTTTCTCTTCTCCTAACAATTTCAACTATCATCTATGTTCAACCCCCTCATTTGGGCGTACAATATTCCTACTTCTACCAGAAGGTTCCTAGGGTTTTTTCCCCCAACTACTCGTCTACTTGAGAAAAAAACTAACTGTTACTTGATTTACGTTACATTAAAGATCTAGGAGTGAAACTCCCAGGTCACTCGTGATCATTCCGCTCCCAAGAGTTTGATCTTCCTCAGTTTTTCAATTAGTTCCAAAGATATTCCATAGGAAATGCCATCGTTTCATATTATGAAGTGATTCAAAGGTGCGCTAGGGTGCTGAGTTGTCCCTCCATGTGTGCTTGTTGACGATGATCCTGCATCATATTCTCCAGGGGAGGAAGCTCTAGGCCACCTCCTTATGGAAATAGAGTTGCGCCTAGATCAGTTACAATAGGTATCTCAATGGCAGTGAGTGCAGCATCCCACTCATCGCCAATGATGCAGGAAGGTCCAAACCTTCTTAGGGAGCAACAAGTGGGCAAGGATTCCATGGGAAGGAACTCATTTCAAAGACCATCACATGGAAGTGTGCAGGTTCCATCTCGTGTTACTTGTTGGGGATGTGGAGGACCTCATTACCAGCGTGATTGTCCAGAGTTACAAGTAGGCTTTGTGCATAGAGAAGGAAAGGCCCCGATGGGAAGAGAAAGTAGTAGCCACTAGATTTATTCAGTGGTTAATAACAGCCAGGAAGAGAATCAATCCACTGTGGTGGATTCGTTAGGTACACTAAATCATGTCAATGTTAAAATTTTATTTGATTATGGTGCTACAGATATTTTCATTTCAACTTGTGCATTAGAAAAGTGTGGGTTGGTAGCCTATGAGAATGATGACTTTAAACAAGTCGAGATGGCTTCGGGGGGAAAACAAGTGGTAGGACCTAGTGTTGATAATTTTCTAGTATACCTGGGAGTGTGTACTACTAGGTTGAAGGTGTATGTCACTACTCTAGGGATGCATGACCTAATCATTGGAATGGACTGGTTATAAGCCCATCGATCTTTGGTAGATTTTTTTACGAAGAGGGTGCTTTGTGTTGATGATGAAGGAATGTCAGTAGAGATCCATGGTGTATGGAGGAAGGTGTCTCTATGCTTTATCTCGACCATGAAGGTTAAACGTTGCATAAGGAAAGGTTGTCGATTATATGTAGTGGAAGCATTCAATGAAGGGAAAGGAACCTCCATGGATCAACATCCAGTATTGTTGGGGTTTAAGTATGTTTTTCCGAAAGAGTTGTCAAGGTTACCTCTTGAGAGGGAGCTTGATTTTACCATTGAGATAAAACCTAGTGCAAAGCCAATTTATAATACACCGTATAGGATGACGACGTCGTAACTTTGTGAGTTGTAGATGTAGTTGAAGGAACTACTTGACTTTGGGATAATAAGGCCTAGTGTCTCACCTTGGGGTGCAGTAGTAATTTTTTGTCAAAGAAGAAGGATGGATCCTTACAACTGTGTATAGATTACAGAGACTTGAACTGTGCTATAGTGAAAAATAGGTACCCAATGCCATAGATAGATGACCTCTTTGATCAGATGAAAGGAGCAACAGTTTTCTCAAAAATTGATCTACGATCAGGGTATCACCATTTAACGATTAAGAAATGAGATATTCTTAAAATTGCCTTTCGAACTCGGTTTGGGTATTACAAGTTCTTTGCAGTACCTTTTGGTTTGGCCAATGCGCCAATAGGTATTCGTGAGCCTCATGAATGGTGTATTCTTAAAGTACTTAGACCGCTTTGTATAGGTCTTTCTGGATGATATCCTCATCTATTCCAAGAACGAAAGAGAACATGAGGAACACTTGCGAGTGGTGTTATCATGCCTTAGAGAGAACAAATTGTATAGCAAGTTGTTGAAGTGTTTTTTCTTCTAGAAAGAAATTCACTATTTAGGTCATATCATTTATGGTGAAGGAATCTCTATGAACCCAAAAAAGGTAAAGGCCATCATGGAATGGCCAATGCCAAAAAAATGCTCATGAGGTATGAAGCTTCATGGGGCTAGTGGGTTATTATCAGAGGTTTGTGGAAGGGTTCTCTAAAATAGTGAAACACATCACCACCTTGCAACGCAAGGGGGTCAAATATGAATGGACAAAAAATGTGATATTACATTCATCAAGCTTAAGAGGCTACTAACTAGTGCACCAATTCTATGAGTGTCGGATATGGAAAAAGACTTCACAGTCTGCACAGATGCCTCGAAGAAAGGATTGGGGGTCATGCTAATGCAGGATGGGGTAGTGATAGTGTATGCATCCAGCAAGTTGAAGCAACATGAGGAGATTTATGCTACCAACGATTTAGATTTGGCAAATGTAATGCTAGCTCTAAATATTTGGAGGCATTATTTAGTGGGGTGAAGATTTGAGCTCAAAATAGACCATTAAAGCTTAAAGCATATCTTCACTCAAAGGGATCTCAATGCTAGGCAAAGGTGATGGTGTGAGTTTATGAGTGAGTAGGATTTTGGAATTTCGTACATCAAGGGAAAGGAGAATGTGGTCATGGATTCCTTGAGCAGGAGACCACGTGTCTTCTGCTTGGTACCCTTAAAAGTTAATTTGAGGGAGTGTGTGTTGGGGAAACTTCTTGGAGATAGTTGGTATTTAAAGGTTACTTCAACCCTCCAGTGTGGGAGGCAAGTAGATCAAAAGTATGAAGGATATAGCCTGGAAGTACATGGATTATTAATATATCAGGGAATGATGTACATCCCCGAAGGTGGGGATATTTGAAGAATCATACTCAAGGAATCCCATAGAGCACTTTACTATGCACATCCGGGTGTGAAGAAAATGTGTGCAGACACGAAGAAACTTTTATTCTGGGTAGGCATGAAGCGTGATGTAGTCCATTTCATCGTCAAGTGCCTAGAGTGTCAGCAAGTGAAGGCTGGCCACCACCACCCGACAGGTCTCCTACAACTGCATGATGTTCCTATGTCCAAGTGGGAAGTCATTTCTGTGGAATTTTTTGTGGGATTGCGACTCACATCACACAGACACAATGCCATTCTTGTGATAGTTGATAAGTTCACCAATAGTGCTTATTTTATTCCAATTAGAGACACTTATGATGTCACTGATGTGGCACACATGTTTATAAGTGAGGTCATTTGTTTGTGTGGGTTACCCAAGAAGATAATTTCAGATAGGGACTCCTGATTCACATCTAGATTTTGGACAAGTTTGCAGTCAACATTGGGAACTCAATTGAGCTTGAGCACAACATGTCATCTCGAAACAGATCAGAAAATCAAGAGAGTAAATCAGGTTATGGAAGACATTCTTAGGATGTATGTTATGGATAATAAAACCCATTGGGAGAAGTACCTACCTCTAGTAGAGTTCGCCTACAATAACAATTTTGATAACTCCATTGGAATGCCACCCTATGAAGCTCTGTATGGAAGGCCATGCAGAACATCGTTGACTTGGGAAATGTTAGAAGACTGAGTGATAGTTGGGCCATAATTGATTCAACAGATGGAGGAACAGGTGATTCAAATTAGGTAGTGACTAAAGGAAGAACAAGATAAACATAAAAGTTATGTTGATGCACATAGGACTGACCGAAGTTATAAAGTGGGAGATCAAGTTTTCATTCATATCAGGCCTAATAAGAGTACCATTCGGTTCAGTAAAGGGATAGTTTTCTCCTCGATTTATAGGATTGTTTAAAATCCAAGAGAGAATTGGACTCGTTTCCTATCGTCTCGTACTGCCACTCCACTTGCATAAAAATCATAATGTTTTTCATGTATTTGTTCTACGTCATTATGTTGTTGACGAATCTCATACACTGAATTGGAAGGAATTGCAGGTATCAGATGCAGGAACCCTCACGGTTGAACCATTACACGTGTTGGACCGTAGGGTCTGACAGCTCACGAACTATCTGGTAGACCAAGTTAAGGTCCATAGGGACAAGTATAGCCCATGATCTGCTACTTGGGAGGATCCAAAGACCTTATGACGAGATCATCCCTTACTTTTTTTACCACCTCGGGAATGTGTTTCCCAGAGGTTGGGTGTATGTAATGCCACCTTTTGACTTAGACAACTAGAATTACTTAAGGCCTAATCATATTTATTTTTCTATTCACTGTGAAACTATTAATGATGCACTTGAACTTTTAAGACATATGAACCTATGTGAATGCCAAATCTATGAATGTTTAATGCTATTTGAATTATGATGGATATTATGAAATCAATTCCTAACTTGAAAATTTTTACATTTAAAGTTGTTGGTACATGGATACCGAATTGAGATTATGATTAAATGCATTTACATGATGATAATGCATATATATGTATGGGTTTGTGTTATAGACAAATCTTAGGGTTAATAGGCTATGAAATAACCAAAGAATAATGTTGATAAAAGGTTGATGTTGTGAACATCGACCAAGAAACAATATGGTATGAATCTTGTATGTGAAATTGTATTGATTCAAATGCATTGCTATGATGTGTGGAGAAGTGCAGGTTTTTCAAGTGGCGAGACTATCTAAAACTGAATATACGATGACAAAATTCCCAGCAACATAGTGCCACTGTATGGTCCATGATAGGGTGTTGACCCTAGTTCTATTAGGAGGGGTGGAGGCATTTCCCGCCATGTATCTTGTAGTGTCCCCAAGGCTGAGCCCCGTTGTAAACCATGTTTGGAAAGGAATTGTAATTATGTTTTATAAGCTGGTGAGCCAAGTTTTCATAAGTTGGAGGCTTATGTGTTGCTAGGCCAGGGAGCCTAAGTATTGAAGGCCAGGAGCCTGCTGTTGTATGTAATCATGCAGAACACTTAATAAAATATAAACACCACCAAGTGCAGACCGGCCACGATGAATGAGTGAAGGGGGACTGAGCATCCATAGAGTGAGCAAGGAATTAGGGGCTGGAAGGTGGGAAAGGGGCTAAGTGTTGAGCCTAGGGGCTAACCCATTGGGGGCTTAAGCCTGGGAATAATATTTTAATATTAATCCAAAAGATATGTGCATCATATGTTTTTATCCTAAGTCCTTTTGGAAGGACAAGTGAATTCCCAAGTGGTGGGAGGAAAGTGTGCTGGTGGAACGCATGCAGTTCCATGGGTGAAAAGTGTCAACCCTGGTGCATGCGAATAAAACAGCCAGGGTGAGCCGTGAGAAGGTTCCATTCCATTCCACTGGATTGTCTGAACGCGTACGGAGCTCTGAGCAGTACGACTAACCTGACTCCTGTAGAGAACCTTCGTGAGACCCTGTGACTCGAATGTCTGTGTATGATTATGAGAAATCTTGTGCGTGTAACCCCAGCCTACGAGAAGCCTGTGTTGATTTCGGGGAAGAGTCTTGCTTGTTCAGGAAAGCTCAGCAAGCCTATGCAAGCATTCCCTGTTCTGAAGCCGTGACTGTGAAGCCATCCTGTGATTGCCGAATCCAGTTTTTGGAAAGCCTGTTTTCCCATGGGATTGTTGACACTACGCAGTACTGGACTGTGTGAGGCTTGTTGGCCTATGAGCGACTCCCTCTAGGTGAGAGAGTGCACAGGGGAAGGAGAGAACTCTTGGAAGGAACCCTGTAGCTACCATAGAGCCCAGAGACTTCTAGTCCGGTCTATTCCTGTAGCCCAAGGTAAGGGAGATTGGCAGCCAAAGGACTGTCTAGGTGACAGAGAAGGTGCATTCTCCTGGGGTGGAACAGGCATGTGGGGAATGAGGGTCTGTGGGTAGTGAGCGTGGGAGATTCCTGGGAGAGCATTCCGTCCTTGTGGTTATGTGTGACTATTTTCCCTATAACCTCAGCCTGAGCCTAGATTCCTTGCCTTGGGGTGGAGCTTAGTCCCAGCTCGGGGGCGACCCACTGCTGAGTTGATGAGTAGTGCGGTCTAAGGCTGGGAGGTTTGTGGAAGGCCTGCATTTGGTTAGTGGATCCCACCATTGTTACAAGATAAGTGTCTAACTATGTTTTATCACATTTTATCATGTCTCTACTGTAAATGTTATCATGTTTTCCGCTGTGTATACGAATTAATATGGAATGTTATGGATTGTTTAATTATAGCAGTAATGATATGTTTTACTCTGAGTTAAATGTGTTTATTTGTTTAAATGCATGGGATATATGATATCTGTATGAGATTTGTACAAATGGTGTGTACAAATGGGTATTAGAGCGCGAGTAAGCCCAGAGTCCCGAAATGGGTGTGCTACAAATTGGTATCAGAGCGAAGGTTTCGACACTGAGCCTAGATGGGCCAGTGGAGTGGTCTTTGGACCGAGAATGCGAAGGGAAATTGGGTCTGGAGGACCAATTTCGGACCTTGGTTTGTTCCAGAGTGTCAAGTAGTTGCTTGATCGTGCTTACGAGCTTAGGAAGTATAGCGGCGAGTGAAACCACAGCTGGTGTAGATTATAGCCATAGGGAGACAGATCTCTACACCAATGGTGTTAGAACCTTAGGATCTGTTCAGGAGGGAAGGCGAGCGCTCGTGACCGTCGAATCTAGAAAAATGTGCGTAGGAATCAAAATTCCTTTTGAAATACATAGGAATGTGGAAATCACGATATGCAAAATTCTGAATTGGTTAGGAACCATCTGAGCCATCAGATCTCGGTCGAAAAACCTGTCAGCAGTAGGATCTGTCAGGAGATGTCCGAAGGTTAAAACTCAGAGACTAGGGGCAAAATCTCCAAAATAGATCTAGACCATCCGAAAGACGGAGGACACGTGTCGTGAGATTTCCCATTTCGGGAAATCGGGAATCGCGATATCGGGAGTCACGAAGGAGGTCAGGAATTTTCATGGTAAAAGTCCCGGGAATGATTTGAGCCGTCCATCAGTTGGGACATGTGGGCAAGATCGGGAGCCTATTGGCATATCGGGGTTCGGCGTTTCACGAATCTTGAGGACATATGTGTTTCGACATTGGAAAGTTTGAAACCCCGATAGGAGGTATGACTGTGGTCATATAAGGGGAGGTCGTGTGAACCACGAGTCTAGCCCAGAGGGCTAACGGGAGTTAGAGTGCATCGACGTTTGGAAGCCCAAAACCTTGAAAGGATCGATACTTTCCATGGTGGAAACCCCGAAGCAGTCGTGGGTCGTTCGATTTGAGATGGCCACGTGTTGAGAGATTACCCGTTTCGGAAAATCGGGGATTTGGGAGTTTCGTTGACAAAGAACTCAGACTATCATCGTGATAAATCCTGACCATACTTTCGAGACGTTAGCATGTGGCTAAGTCCCGATGAACGGACGAGATTCCTTTGGGGAATCTCCGGGTCTTTAACGACCGTCCGATGTGAGAAAGATCTAACCGTTGGATTTTTCTAGGAATGGATGTGGACACATGGAGATGTACCCTGTGTCAGAGGGTCAAAAAGAGAAGCGAGAGTGGTGGGACCCTAATGATGTCAGTGAACGTGATGAGGATCCTCCGAAACGTGCCACGCACCACTTTGGTAAAGGGCGACAGCTATGCTGTAGACCCAAAGAATAAGGTAAAATAGAATTTTGAAAGTCGGGGGTTGGAAAGGAGAGTTAAACGGGATTTCTCCAGTACCGAGACTCCGAAACCCAAAACCTAAAGTCCCGAGGTACAAAAACCTGAAGTTTCGAAATCCCGAAGTGCCAAAAATGAAAGCTTCGAAAACACGAAAATTGCAGAGCCGAACGAGAGCTCAGAAAATCCATTGGAATCGAAATGTCTTTTGTTCTTGTTGGTATTAGTTATAAATGTTGAAGATTGTTCCTGAAGGTTTAATGGCCTGATAAACTATGATTTTATTTGCACAATGCATGTGCAGAGTTCAATGGAGGTCAGGACTCCAGTTAACCAACGACTGAGTATGGAGTGGGGAAAGGTGCAGATTACCCCCGAAATAGAAGACGAACAGGAAGGAAAGGATGTTAACCTGGGAATCGAAGGATCGAACTCTAATGGGCATGGAAAAGAGAAGGATAAGGAAGGACACATAATGAAAATCATTGAAGGATTGCAAAGAGAGGACCAGGCTCATCGAGCTGATAGTCGAAAGCTCATGAAAGTCAGGGATCGGCAGGGTGCATTAAACTTAAAAATTTTTAAGAGGCTCGAAAGAATAGAGAAGAAACTCGAGAAGGGAAGAGACTCAAGTACGATGGAGAGTCACAAAACCAATGAAAGAAGAAGAAGGTTGAGGAGCGGTTGCCGACATCTTAGTCACTCCCAAAGACATTCTGATAGGAAGACACATAGTAGTTCAAGCCCATCCGCTACCAGAAAACATCAAAAATCTGGAAAGGAGGAATTGAAAGGAGAGATGAACAAGATTAAGCCTCCAACATTCGATGGAGAACATAAGAAGGAGGAAGATGTCGAGACCTGGTTTCTTGGCATGAAGAAATACTTCCAACTGCAGAATTATTCTGCCCATGCAAAAGGAAGAATTGCAATGTACCAACTGAAAGGAAAAGCATCCATGTGGTGGGATCAGTTTGTACAGGTGCAGCACATCAGAGAGAAAGAGGTCACGTGGAAGGAGTTTAAGAGGTATTTCGAGAAGAAATACCTGACTAAAAGATACTATGACAGAAAGATGAACGAGTTCTTTGAACTCAAGTTGGGCAGTATGACCATTGATGAGTATGAACGAAATTTTATGGAACTACTGAAGTATGTTCCATTCATCAAGGACGAAGCTGTTAAAATTCAGAGGTATCTGAGTGGACTGCCACCTTCCATGAGTGACAAGATTCATAATGACGATCCTAAGACCATGGAAGAGACCATCAGAAAAGCGAAATGCTTGTATGAACAGCAAGGAGAAAGGCCTATTCTTCAGAAGGTCTAGGATGATCGGAGGAAATTTAAGAAGGAACAGAGGTAGAAGGGACGCAAGCCTTCCTTTTTCAGAAACAGTCCTTGGGGACAGTCATCTTTTAAAGAGCCTAGGAAAGTTGAAGGGAGTGAGCAGATGCCAAGGCCTCCACCTATAGAGTGTTGGGGCTGTAAAGGAAATCATAGGTACAGAGACTGCCCCCACAGAAAAGACAAAGCAAGAACTGTCCATATTGTTCAGCAAGTTGAAACAGTGGAGGATATGGGCAGTAGAATGCCAAGGATCTACGCAGCCCTGGACAAAAAGAAAGCAGAATTTCAATCGCACATGATTGAAGTGGAAGGTACAATCAACAACCGACCACTTGTTATTTTAATTAATTTAGGAGCTAGCCATAGTTATGTAGATCCTAGAGTGGTGGATAGTTTGCATCTAATGAGAAGCAAACATGAGAAGTCTTGGTTAGTGCAGTTAGCCACAGGGACCAAGAGGAAGGTCACTGAATTGGTTAAGTCATGTTCAGTGGACATGAAAGGAATGAGCACTAAGGCTGAATTGAACATTATGCCTTTAGGCTCATATGATTGCTTAATTGGGACGGACTGGTTGGACCAGCACCATGCCCTACTGGATTGTCGTAACAAGAGGTTCACATGCCTGAACGAAGAGGGAAATCAGGTAACAGTCCAAGGAATTCCCAGAGCCATGGCTGTGAGGGAAATCTCAGCCATGCAGCTGAAGAAATGTTACCGGAAAGGCTGTCAATTATTTCCAGCTCGGGTGGAAGAAGCATCCCAAGATGTAGTATCGAATCTGGAAGACCATGAAGTACTCAAGGAGTT
>CBVK0100964367.1:0-10285 GCA_900067695.1 Picea abies | reverse complement strand
AACAATCATCAACACGCATTCGTTGCTTGTTCAATATTTGCCAACACTTACTCTTCTGCCCAACTTCTCACAATATTCCTTTGACATACCAGTAGGTGGTGTACTAGTATTTGGTGTACTAGTAGGTTGTGTACCAATCGACTGTGTGCCAGTAGGTTGTGTGTCAGTAGGCTATGTACCAGGATCCACATCGATAAATTGTTCTTTGTCTACAAGAAGGTCCTCCATCTTGAGATTCCATGGCTCAAAGTTTTTACCGTTGAACTTCTCTATCTCGATTCTAGAAGAGCTCACCATTCCTCTTTATACACTTGAAACTCCACTGCAAAAGCTCCCATTAAACCCAGGTTTATCACAGACCCAAGATAAAATTTATCTATCAAGACCGAGCCAAACCCTTAGCAACAAAGGAATCCCTATGAAGCCAAAAATGAGCTTTGATACAACATGCAATTTTTAAACCTATGAACTAAAGCAACACATATAGATTCTTAAGAAAAACAAAGATTAATCAATGGGTCATACACATACTACACAAAGATTTATACCGGAAGCCCTCAACCGGGGAAAACCTTTCTTATTTTTCATTATATCGAATTTCACCATTCACCATATAATATATACAATGTTTTTAGGTATTATGCAGATACCAAAACCCTAATCCCTTAATCCGAGATTAATTTAGAAAACTGCTAAAAATAGAAAAATCTGTTAAAACCGCAAAGATGCAGTTGTCGAACCTGACACACCCACACAAACACATGCAAAGAATATAACATATACCCAACACATTTTACCCTTCGTCTTGTCATTCGAAGCCTTTTGTAAAACTGACCTTCCTCAGATTTGCTCATAAATATTCCTTGCTCTCCTTATGGTTTCCTCTAAGGTATTTGGGTTATCATATTATATCTTGTCACTATAGAAGGGCATTAACCCACTTAGAAATATTTGTCTTTTTTCTTCTCATATTTTATGAAGTCAACATACTTCAATAATTAAAATAATGTCTTCTCATATTCCTCCATTGCATGATTCCCAACATGATTTAACAAAACTCTTTCATCTTCCTTTCATAGTAATGATCAAACAAATATTTTTCCTAGAAATATCCTTTGAGCTGCCTCCATGCGATCATTTTATCATCAAGGTTCTTGAATTTCCTAAGTTGATCCCACCACATGGTTTCCTTTCCTTGCAAGTGGTAGGTGTCGATTCTATCTTTTACCCAGGAGGGGTAATCATGTATCTAAAAATATTTCTTCATTTCCAAAAAACAAGTGTCAACTTGTTCTACTTTCCAGTGGTCACCATGAAAGTTGGTGGTTTGATATTATTGATTTCTCCTTATAAGGTGTCTTCTTCAGGCCTTCTCCTTTACCTATGAATAAGAGACACATTTTGGATTCTTCCTAGCCTTGAGCTTGCATGAGTTATTCTAGTGGATTTCTATGGAGAATGATGGTTCCTGGTCATGTTTCTTGATTGCCTATCATTTCCATGATCATCCCTTTTGCTATGTGATCTAGATGTTGACACATGTCTAGCACTAGATGTTTTCTTGGTGTTAGAGTCTTTGTTTACTTTCTTATGCAACATATTTGGAATATGAAGTATCTTTTCTTGAGCCTTCATAATCCTTTTATTGTCATCTCTATATATTTGAACTTCTCTACACAGGCTTCTCATAGTGAAAGGCTCCTACCTATCTCTTCTTCCATTTGATTGTCTCAAAATTCTCCATGCTAAAATGCAACACTTTGATATCTTCATCATGGCTATAATATCCTTGATCATATTCCATAACTCCAGTCCTCATATAAGAACCAAATTTTCTTTCCTTTATGCCTAATTATGTAAGAAATGTGTATGCAATAATTATTTTTAGAACATGCATAACATAAAACATTCCATCCATTAGAATACAGATCAATTCATCATCAATTTATGAAGGACATAATAAACCAATTCAAATTTTAATTTACTATATGTATTCCTCTCTGAAAAAACTTTCCAATAGCTCTGTACTCATGCCTCAATATGAATTCTGAGCGAAAGGTTACTACATTTACTTGATGCAATTTTCACTTTTTCACTGCTACATAAATATATTTATTAATTTATGAACATTATTTCTTCTACTCCTCAATACATTTCCAACAACTATTCATTTTCTCAAATCCATGCTTTGAGATGAAAGTTATGGTCTGGAGAAGTTTAGGTTGTTTTACCCAGTTTACTCATGTATGCTTTAGGTGTCTTCTCTTACTCCCAACACATTTTTAGGTACCCATAACCAAAATATGACTTCAAGGCTGTCTTCTGTGCATCATAATATTTCCATTGACTTCTCCTGTGCCAAAAATGGACATCTAAGCATGGACTTATGCCTTCTAGAAGAAATCTGGTGCACAAATTTTACCCTTACTATTTTGGCTATAACTTTCTCATATGAGCTCTATTTTGTGAACAATTTAGCTCATTGGATACCTCTCTCCAAGTTATTTTCTCTGAATTGCAGGGAAAAAGTATACCAAGGTAGTTTACCAAGGTAGAATCTATTGTCGTTAGTATTAATTGGCTAAAAATATCGTTTAAGCCCTAAAAAATGCCCCACAAGTTAATGACCTTAGAAAACCACCAAAAATTAGATAAAATTAATTGTTTTACTGCTATAACAACCTTTTAAATCTTATCCATTGATATCAAATTATATGAAATATGATCCATTGATCCATGCCCCATCGTCCGTCGACAACCGACGTTTTCCTTTAGTGCAAAAAACACTTTTCCCAAACTGTTGACCCAACCATCGACCATCGACCCAACTCCCTGGTAACTGATTTGCACAAAACTCTAAACCAGCCAACCCGGTCATCAAAAATCTTCATTTCCAAATGGAATTCCTTACCAATTCCATTGAAACACGGCCATCATACCATTGGTTATCGATAATCCTCGATGACTATAAAAAACACTTCGCCGATTCGGTCGACCCAACCATTGGTCATCGACCACTTTTAGGATGACATGGAAATTGTTGACATGGAATGACATATGGATGTTGACGTGGTATGAAATGTAATCGTGAGGTGTTAAATTGGATGACGTGGTAAAACACATGGATTTTGACATGGCATGACACATCATCACCCTCATTCCTTCATCGACCATTGACAAATTATCTTGGGTGACTTGAATTTTTTTTTGAATTTGGTTGATGCTCGACCATCATCCCATCAATCCATCAACAATTTTTTTTCGTTATTTGAAACAATTTGCCAAATTAGTCGACACTTGACCATAAAATCATTGTCCATTGGACATTTCCATTGATGAACAAACCAATTTGTTTTCCAATTCGGCCGACCAGACCATTGGTCATCAAACATATTTCTTGGAAAACATCAACACTTAGAAAATTTTTGATATTTCTCTAATTGATTTGGACCACCGATATCCCAATCAAAATGATCTGAACCATTGATTTGTTGAAATTTTCCCAACTCTATCAGTGAACCTTGACCATCAATCTGATCCATTTCAAAAACCTCTGAAATGAATCTTGATCGTTAATTAGCCCCAACCTCCCAAAAGCCAAAAATGAATCTCAGTTGTCAATTCTCTAACTGCACTAATTGACCAAAAATGAATCTTGGTCATTGATTTGATCAACCTTCAAAACGATCGAAACATTGTCAATTTTTAAATTTATCAAAGAAAATCTCAACATCAAACACGATCTCAGTCGTCAATTTCCCAAACTACCTGCAACTCTACAACGACTATTAAAACTAAAAATTTGATCATTTTAAGTCAAATTCAGCTCTGCACCTTTACATATTGGCTCAATTAAACCTATAAAATAGTTTTGAGTCATTTAGACTTGAACCTTGCTCAGAAATTTGGGGACTTCTTTCTATTTTTTCACCATTTTCCCCCAAATTTGTCATTGACAAAAAATACAACAACAAATTTATCAAGTTCACACTAAATCAAGCCCATAAAAGCTCTATGTTTGAACTTGAGGCTTTGATATCATACTATAATGTCCCTCATCCCAACCGAGGGACATTACAGTGTAGAATAGTCATAAAAATGATTTCTTTTATAAATAATTAATTTCTTGTAGCTTTCAACTACAAATTTAAACCAGATTTAGATATTGTCTCCAGCCATAAACTATATGCATATACAATATGCTAAATACACACATGAATGCAATAAATATCTCATTATGAAAAAATATAAATCATTCTCATTTTCATAGGTCATGCACAACAATTTAAGTCATAAATACAAGAAACAAAACAAATAAACACTTATCTTTTAACAATCGTTGTGGAACCAACTGCTTGGGATGGATGTTCCACCCAACCATAGAATACCTATTCCAAATGTCAACAACTAGTCACCCCTCAATCTGAGGCTAGTAATCCACAAAAGAGAACAGCCTACCACTATCCACTAACATATTATAAAACTCAAAACCCATTGGTATTCTCCAACAAATATCCTAATTTTCCACCAACTCTCTTCCTCTTGACCTGTCCAACTAAAGAAATATACCCCTTCAATGATCTTAGCCCCTCAAGCATCCCAGTCATTTATCAGGGTCTCTATATCATAGGTAGCTAGGAATATCTGATCTAGTAACTCAAGGGAACTTTCTTCTAAGAAAATTACCAAAAACCAACATCAAACACTTGTTGTTATAGTGCAACTCAGCCAGGAGTTCACTCTTCAAGCTTGACAACCTGCCTCTTAAGTTTCCAACTCCAAATATGCTCCAATAAACTCGATATTTCTCTATAATTTTCCCTCCATGGATGCACCAACTCTAAGTTATCTATGTTTCTTTTTCCTTATTGTTCATGCACCAAAAAATGAATGTGTAAAAATGGTGTCCCCAACCCATACAAATTTCCTTTCCTTTTCCTTGCTTTCTTAACTTATAGACTTCCACAAGATAATTGTACTCTGTGCCCCATGTACCCAATACATTTTGTGATGTGACCACTCCATTACAAGGAAAATACCCTCTAGTGGAGGTTTTTGTGGAAGCCCCTATAAAAATATCCCAAAAATCCATTTATAGCAAAGGACACTAGTGGAGGCGAGCGAGAGGAGGTTTTAGTAGATGTTCTTTTATGCTTCTTTTATAAATACATAATGCACCATTTTTTTTCTACTATGGATGCACTGGTGGTCTAAAACAATTTTCACCATGGTAGGGTTATATATATATATACCCTCATGCACCACTTAAATACTGAAGCACCAGTGTGCATCGTTTCTCTAAAAACTTGTGCACCATGGTAGGGTTATTTAAAAAATATATATACTCTACTACACTACTTAAATATCGATGCACCAATGTGTCTAATAATCAAGCGCACTGTAACAAGGTTAAATTAAAAAAATACTAGATGTAAAAATAATTTTTACCCTTTTCAGTGTTGTATAGATCTCAAGCACCGATGAAATGTTTTCCTCTCTAAAGTTCTCTGTCGTCGGTGCTTCCCTTGATTTCCTTCCTTTCATCCATTGCTCAATGTGTGTCTTTCAAATTTTTCCAGACAGTGGGAAAATTTGGTCTTTTAGACTACATGGAAACCGTGCTTCCCTGACAAGGAAATTTCCACGTAATTTCTTTATTTCTTTTTAACTTAAACCTTTAGCAGATTAAAATTCAAAATTTAGTTAAATTTCCACTTTTTTGTGTGCACGGTTTGTTCGAGTCGCTTGTTTCGCACCATGAATGGCGCACCCTAAAAATTTATAGGGTTCACCTAAACACCATGTCTATTTCTTGTCAGTGGTGCATTTGTAAACTCTAACACAACAATGTGTTGGGTAAACTTTAATGCACCAGTGCATAGTTTTACTGATGCACTGCCTAAAATAATATAGTTGATTTTTCACAATGTGTCGAAATAATGTTAACACACCCGGGTGTTACAATAAATGACACTGCATAAATCATATATATTATTTTATGCAATGCATTGGTAAACTTACACACCAATCGTTAATGATTACACAATGTACCACCTTAAAAAATTAGAGTCAAAATGCCAAATTACCATAATTATAAAATTTTAAAAACATATTGGTGTGGTGCGTCACCTTTCCTATAACACACCGATGCATGTTGGGAAAGGATAACTACCACATTAAAAAAAAATTTAAAAATGGTTTTACAATGCTTTAAAATTTTAATTTTTTATTATTTTAGGTGGTGCATCGGTTAACCTTAACGCACCGATGTGGTAAGGATATACAACGGTCCAGATAAAATAATATAATTTTTTTATACGATGTGTTATGTTACATGTGTGCACTATAGATGGTGCTCGAAAGTAATATATGCACTGCAGGTGGTGCTTGACTAGTTTTTGGGCATACCAATGATGAAATTTACTTATTTTTTGAAGAAAATTATTTTTCCGTATTTATAAATAAATTTCTCATTTACTAATTTTTTTTATGTTTTATATATGGGTATTATGTATTTTATATGTTAATCATGAAAAGATGTTAGCGGAGAGAGAAATAGTAGTAGCAAGAGCAGAGGCTTGACCTTTACAATGTTGTATGGGATTGAGAGGCAAGGGAGAGAGAGAGGGATTTGTACTCTATCCCTATTACTGCAGCAACCCAAGTCCTCTTAAGGAATGCTTTCCTCCTTGATTACTATAAGGAGGATACATCCCTAAAGGGGAACTCTAGGTTCTTGGTGAAGATGATCGGTCGATGGGATGTCAATTGACAAGATTTTTTCGTGTCAGTCCTGATCAGTGGTACTATCCCATTGAGGAGGATATATATTTTATCATTGGGATATCCAAGAGAGAAGAGGATTTTCCAATTCCCTGATATCCCAGTTTGTGTTTCAATAGAGATTCAACTCATGTACTCTCAATGATATATTGGGGTTGATGTACATTCTCCAGTTGATTTTCAGGTGTATGGTGGACAACTACAAATCACTTCTTTCGATGCATAGGAGGTTAGGTGCCTCTCATTATTAGTGACGACCATTGCACACTTTACCAATGAGGGCAAGTGCATTAGTTCTGCTCTTTTGTATTATGTTTATTTTTTAGTACAAAGGCCATGATGTATTAGACGGCCTATAGTTTTTTGCAGCAATTTTGTATATCTTTAGATAGATGTTGTACTGTGATACATGAGAGGGAGAAATTCCCTTTTGCTTCTGAGTTTTTTTTTTTTGAGAGGTTTCCAGAGACGAATCCTAGTTTGGTCCATATACCTATGAAATGATTAATGTATATAGAGGACGTTAGTGTTGAATATCAAAATAATCATAGAAAATTAAATATGAAAAAAAATATTTTTACATATATAAAAAATTAATAAACATGTAATTTGCCAGAGAAAACTCCTAAGTATGGATAATCATCTGTGGTGTAAGAACATATGCCATACAATATAAAACCCCTCTTTGTTTCGATGGGTCTTGATGCATGCCATACATGTATCCCTTCCCATACTTCCTTCAATTCATCTACTAATAGTTGTCAATAGACATCTATATTATTCACTTTTCTTTTACTAGGGACTATAAGAGCCAACATAATATCTTCATTCATCATGGATAACCATTGGGGGATATTATTATTGATCACTACTATAGGACAAACAAAATAGTGGGTGTTTGGAGGGAATATGGGTTGATGCTATCCATGTCTATGTCGAGTCTTAGACTTCGTAATTCATCCTTGAATTTTATGGGCTATGTATCCTCTACATGCTTCATGTCTATTGAATCAGTTGGGATTCACACAACTCTAGACTGACTTTTGTGCAAGGCATGTCATCCCTGCAACATAGATAATTATTTGCAATGAAAGAGACTTTGAATCCTTGGGATTATAGGCATGTGCCTCAATATACTATGAGGAGGACCATCCGACTTACCCTTTTTATCTGATTTATGGTATCTTTCATGCCAACATTTTGGACATATATCTTTGTCTGCATATTCTCCTCTATATAGAATACAATCATTCAGAAATGCATGATATGATATGTACTCAACACCCACCATTTTCAACATCTAATTTTCCTCTTTGTAGCTATTGGGAAATATATTATCACTCGAAAGAACCTTATCTTCGAATAACGTATAGTTAGTGGGCATTAGAAACATACAATTTTATTTAACGTTCATAAAATTGACTATTTTTAATGTTGATCGTGTGACAAGATTTCATAAAATATAAGGGAATTGATGGCCAATTACCTCAATATTTCCAAGAAACATGTATTTGACATGCAAAACTTTTCTTTCAGGTTGTATAGTAACAATGTTGTCCCTAGTTGGGTATACTTTGACTGGATAGGTCCAAAGAGAGGGGTGTTGGAAGCACATTTTGGGGTTTCCAGAAAGGTATTAGTGATATGAGCATCATCCCCTAGCTCATCATTCTGGAATGCATCTAACAACAATGTCTTTGTGGCAGTCGTATTCCGTAAATAATAATCCATACCAACCTCTATTTGATTGAATCCATTTCCATCTTATGAAAAACTAATATTGTTGTAGTCATTCCTAATTGGTGAATCTGGACATAGTGGGAATTGAATAGGTGGTTTATTCAACCATTCTTGGTATGTTTCCTCTCTGAGTTGTGATATTATTGCAGTGTTCTCTTGATTCGACATTGTGGTGGGGTGCAACGAAAGATGATAGGTAGGTCGCTCATCATCGAAATCTTAATTTCAAAAATATTGAACATTAGTATATCAATGATATTAGTAAGAATAATGTAATTGGTTTGTTCAAATTACATTATACCAAAAAATTATTACCATTGTTGACACGGGATTGTAGCTGGAAGATGGCATGTTACAATTGGCAGGGTAAAGCGACTGTCCGTTTTCATCTACCAAATGATTGCGGTATGTTTCTCCTTCTAAGAGCTTCCAACGTTTTTGAATTGGTGGAATATTTAATGCATCTGAACTCGATTTTGAATCAGGATCTTGCAAATTTGGATACTTTTTTATTCAGATTGACATGGATAACAAACAAAAAAAAAGATAATTGAAATATAAATAAAAGAAAAACTTACTGGAGATGGAAAGGGATAACTCCATGATGGAATTTAAGCAATATGAAATGGGATGGAATTTGAAGAATTGGCCATTTTATATTATAATCTTTTCTCCCTGCATTTGAGTAAAATCAATAATAAAGTTTTAAGAATAATGTGACTTTAAGAGGAAAATGTATACTATGAAGTACTGCAGGTCATGTGAATGCATCCTAAAAGATAATTTAAGATGAATATACTATTTTTTGTGCAAATAAAAATTAAGATAATGCTAAAAGCATAATGATGCACTTATTTAAACAAAAGACACCAGTGCGTCTATAACAATATAAAGCATCAGCGGTGTTTAATTACTAACTGCACTGGTTCTCAAGATTTCAAATAAATAAAAAAGAATTATATGATATCGTTTCTCCAAAAATATTTAGCACACCGATGCTTTGTATAAAATAACACATTAGTGCATTATATTAATAAATGCATCGGTGTTTCAAAAAACTTAAAAAAAAACACAAAAAAAACATGACATTATTTTTTTACAATTGAAAAATGAGCGGGAATTTACTTTTCAAAAATCTAATTTCATAAATTTTTTTAAATAGTAAGAAGTTATTCACTATTTCATTATTTTTCCAAAATTTTAAGGGGAGAGATTTGCAATAGAGACATACCGGGGAGCATTGTGGAGCAACATGATACTTTGAATAGTAGAATTATTCAAAAGATCAAAAATTGAAGGATATGGTGATTCACTCAAAACCATTTTCATAAATTCCTTTAAATAGTGTTAAGCTATTGACTATTTTATTATTTTGCCAAAATTTATAGGGGGGGTATTTGAAAGAGAGATATTGGGAAGCACTTTCGAGCAGGAAAATACTTTGGAACATCATAATTGTTCAAAAGACCAAAATTTTAAGGGTACAATGATTCACTCAAAACCGTTTTGGAGAAACAAAATTATTCATAAGATTAGAATTTCAAGGGTTTTCTGATTCACTCAAAACCTTTCATAATAAAAAATTTAAATTTTAGTATTGATTTTAATAATTAAAATTTTTACAATTTGTATGCCTATTTAGATTTAATTAAAATTCAGAAAAAAAATAAAACGTTTCATACTTACCTTAAAACCTTGCTTCTTCTTTCTTGTGTGACTGCAAAATTTCACCTTAGGGTTTAACTCCCTCTATCACTTCACA
>CBVK0100964366.1:0-10285 GCA_900067695.1 Picea abies | reverse complement strand
CATATATGTTAGAGGTAGTCATTAATACTTTGAAGTACTAACCACTGCAGTACATCTTTTAGCTTTATTTGTCTTGTCTCGCAAACAGGTGCCTTTCAGTGGAAGATTTTTCTCCTTGACTATCTCTATTGGAAGTAATCTGTGAAGGGAATCCTATCCTTAGTCTTTGAAGTCTTAAACCTTGATCCTTCTCCTTCAGAACCCCAGATTACTAGGGGTGTCTCCCTTGGGATTAGCCACCCTAAATAGAAAGAGCTCCCCATCGAGGTGACAGTGGGTGGGGAAGTTCCTGTTACGCTAGTTTGAAGCCTTGACTCAAGCTACCTAAACCCTTCCTACAAACTGTGCGATAACATTTTGGCGTCGTTGCCGGGGAACACTGAGTCTACCTTCCTCAACGACATATCTTTGGTAAGCCTTGCCTCAGAAATTTCTTGTAAGCTTACCTGGCGACTCCACTACCTTTTTCCCCCTATTCTTTGGTAGTTTCAAGAAAACTATCTGGCGACTCCACTGATGACGAAGCCAACAATGACTTCACAATGGGACCCAGGAAACTACAAACCTTTGGATATGAGTGAAATCCCGGGATATCCCAGAAAAATGCCTCCTCGTTATAAGGATTTCCTTCCTCGTTTTGTTGGCATCGATGATGAATGTCCCAAGTCCCACATGAGAAGATTTTGGAAATTCTTCCAACACTTCCCTGTCAATGATGAGGCTGAAGACTTGGTGATGAAGCTCTTCTTTGCCTCCCTGCATGGAGAGGCCAGAATATGGTATGATGATCTCCCAGCTGCCAGCATCAATTCTATGGAACTCTTTGAAGAAGTGTTCCTTACAAAGTGGATCATGGAAATGGAAGATGTACAATCATTGCTAAAAGATATTGAAGGTATAAGGCAAGCAGAGTCTGAGGTTGTCAGAGCTTTTTGGGTGAGATTCCAGAGACTGCTTTACCAGATTCCACAAAGACATCGTCCTGAAGGAAACTACCTCGTTTACCTCTATACTAATGGACTTCAGGCACATTTGAGTTTCCTTCTAGATAAGAAAAAGCCAAAAACACTTGCAGAAGCTCACAACATGGCCATTAAAATTGAAGAGAGTCTCTCTTTAACCAAGACCAATACTATACACACTCCTAGCCTGATGAAACTAGTTTCCCATGAAACCTTTGTTGAAGATACACAAGAGAAAGGGGAACAAGTTGTTGACCAACAGAATGAAGACATGGATGAGGAGCAAGAACTTGAACAAGATGATGAAGTGTCCACCTGTGCTCCTCCCGCTGATGAAGTCATCCAAGAACTTGTTTCTCCTGTACAACAAAGTGAAGATGAGGTTAGTTATTTTCCACTTCAAATTTCTAATGATATTGTGTTACTTGATTCAAAAGAAGAAGAGGAAATGGAAGCCTCAGATGAAATAGAAGTCCCTTGCTGTGCAATTGAGGATGAAGAAATGACACATGTTGAGAACATTGATCTCCTCAAGGTACCTGCATAGGAAGAAATAGTAAGTTACCCTCCTCTCCTAGTTTTTAATGATGCTTTACCTTGTGATGAAAAGGAGGAGGATGAATTTTGAAATATTGCAAATCCCGCATGTTATGATACTGATACTAACATAGCTGATTTCGATGAGTTCATACATGTTGGGAGACGTAGGTGGGATGCATTTGGTTATGATACATATCCCATCTATGATACTGAGAGTCATCTCCAGTTGTTGCCCCTGCAGTGGTCACATCAGTTTACTAATGACTAGTGGCAACAAGGAGATGAAGTTTTTACTTGTAGCCTTCAAAACACCAAGGATGACCTAGTGCCTAATATTTCAAATGATTTTCAGTCTTACCTTGAGATGTTTGATGAGTACCCTACTGAGCTTTTGGACCCTATTTATGAAGATGATTGCCAACCACCATTATGCTCAGATTCTGATACAAGTAAGGACATCGTTTGCCTGAAGAAGGTTACTCATGATTTTTCATCCCAAACACCAGTTATTACTTTGCCTTGCTTTTCCATTCAGGGTGTAGTTGGAAAATACCTTTTTTGTGTTGAGTTTCCTCCTGGGCAAACCCTAGATTTCAAGGGTTGGTTGAGTAATGCTATTTCCAATCAATTTTTCAACCTTCTCTTAATAATGTGTCAGTTTTCTACTAAATTTTTGTCAATTCTTTCTTTAGAGCATGAAAACGCCCTAGGTGACCAGTTTACAGGCCCTTTGAGTTGGTTTTCTGAACCTAGTACGTTTCATGACCCTTTCTCGGATAGAATTGAGTACTTTTCTCAGAGTTGGACTTGGCAGGATTTTTTCCCTCCCACCCGCCTCCATGAGTTAGATTCTGACTCTTTCAATGATATGATATATGTTCTAACTCATGACATTTTTGTGCTTGATTTATCATTGTTTTGGTTTATGATGAAGCACAAAGGCAGGTATGAGGGAGCGTTGCTAGATTGGCTTCATTGGTTGTTTGACTACACCAAAATGCAGCCAGTAGGTAAGTACAGGTAAGTATCTTGCTTTGTATTTACATTTATGATTGCCTTATATGCATATTTACTATGCACATGATATTGCTTTGCGGGGTGGCAATACCACCCCGTCTTTTGTCGTTGATGCCTTTTTTTCAAGTGTGAGCAGGTCACAGGTCTACGCCAGAGATTGTTGAGGTTCTCATGCGCTCTACAGTTAGCACATGTCCCCAAGTTGGAGCTAGATGTTATCCCCGATATCTAGGGATAACTAGGAGATCATGTCTCGAGTCCCACATGGTCCTAGACATGGAGTACCAAGAGCAGGAGTGACTTAAGCATGGCCCTGGAGGGCCCATCTTTCTTCTTCTCATCCAGACTTGTCCTGTTAGCAGTACCAGCTTCCATCACTACCGGCCTGGGCTTCCATCGGAGAGGACTCTTGCTCCATGAGGTAATTGGTCTGAGGTATCATGGTATGTGTCGTATTTGATCATTATAACCTTCTTATATATGCATTAAGTTCCTTTCATTTCGGATGACTTCTTGGATCTTACACTAATCCACTTGACCATTGTTGGGGTGATTGATGAGGCAACCTAGCAAGCCAGTATTCATGGGTTTTGGTTAGCCACCAAGGGGGATTTGAAGAGCCATCGTCCGCTCCCTCCATCTTATCACTTTTTCATCTTATACCCCACTCATCCATCCCATTCCCCTAGTCTGGCCATTAGGATGACCTTCCAGGGTACATATTGTCTTGTGGGAAGAAGGGGCTAAAGGCCCAGGGGGTAAAAGCAGCTGGTAAGAGATAAAAGCCATAGGAAATGAAAACCTAGAGATGCTTCGCCCAGGGGATCCCCAAGAAGGCAATAAAAGTCCTCTCAATAAGAAACTAAGGGACCCTAAGAAAAAATGAAATAAATAAATGCAAGACCTAACCAAGAGGATGGGAGGTCTCATCACAAGTCGGCCCATTATGTTCATAGGTATTTAGCAGTATGACATTGCCACTATCTAGTCACCAAACCAGGGCAGTGACCTTTGGTTGCATGGACAAAGGAAAGGGGGTCTCATCACGAGCCAGCCTTCTCATTTATGCGAAGATACTAGTGGGTAACGCTGTTAGCTCTGGCCACCAAGCCAAGGCAGTGCCCTCTTCGTCAGACCTTGTAGTAAAAAAGCAATAAAATAAAGATAAGGCAATAAAGGGCTTGGAAAAAATGCATCCATGACGGGTACAGCTCGCCTCCTACAAAGGCACCCACAGATAACACCAGCCCTTGGTCTTACTATGACTAGACATCCCTAAAACCATATCATCTCATTACACATGGCTTGAATGATCCTTTGAGGAAACTTTCCATCTTCTGTGGGTATTAGCCCAATAGGTTGCCTTGTTGGCTTCCTTAGCTCTGTATAGTAGATCTGTGTAATGTCTTTGAGCTCTTAGATGATTTGTTAGGGATTTCATGCATATGTTTGATACTTTTAATGATGAGATATGATTCACATTGCTATGATGTCTAGGACTGATGATCCCATGGAGGGCATAGTCTTTGATGTGCAGGACCATGCCAAGCCAAGGCAGTGTCCTTTTCGTCAAGGCTTGTAGTAAAAATGCAATAAAGAAAGATAAGGCAATAAGGGCTTGGAAAAAATGCATCCATGACAGGTACAACTCACCTCCTACAAAGGCACCCATAGACGACACTAGCCCTAGGTCTGACTATGACTAGACATCCCTAAAACCACATCACATCACTATACATGGTTTGAATGACCCTTTGCGGAAACTTTCCGTTTCTTGTGGGTATTAGCCCAATAGGTTGCCCTTTTGGTTTTCTTGGCTTTGTATAGTGGGTCTATGTAATATCTTTGAGCTCTTAGAAGATTTGTTAGGGATGTTATGCATATATTTGATAATTTTAATGATGAAATGTGATTTACATTGCTATGATGTCTAGGACTGATGAGCCCCTGGAGGGCGTAGTTTTTGATGTGCAGGACCATGCCCGGCGGACAGGTACCAGAGGATCGGTGCACATGGGGAGATGACTAGTTCGGACCTTCATGGGGCTGAAGAGCCCATTAGATGGACGTTGGGATGGCAGAGGCAGGACAGTTGCGTGACGAGCCCATGCACAGGGAAGAAGAAGGACGCCCTCATCAGGACGTTTTGGCAGAGAGCTGGCCTATGGGGATCAACCCCTTTGCAGTTGGGACGTGGATCTTGATGGACAGGACGTCACCATGGCTAGTTGGACGTTTTCTGGAGCAGATAGCAGTGTGTTGGGCCTTCTGGGCACACATAGCAAGTTGCTGGAGCCCCCAGGGAGCCAACGTCTGGCTTGTTGGATGATGATATTGCCCTAAAAGGGCCAACGTCTCCCCTAAAGGGGCTTGACGCCTTCATTATTAGCTCATTTTGGCATTTTAGCATGTAAAAGTGACAAATAATTGAATAATGTAATGTTAGCCTTGTCGGCTATTTTATTGACCTATTTTGTAAATTAAAGGTCATTGAATCATATAAATAGAGGATGTTTTCTCCTCATTTGATCATAACATAACTTGCTCTCATTTGAGAGATCATTTCTTATCTCTTGTTCTTGGATTTTCTATCTCTTTGGAGTGAGGCGCAACCTCTTGGAAGGCTATTATTTGGCAAGTGGTGCTTTTGTTCATTGGAAGGTTTACAACTAGGCTTTGTATTTTGCTTTCTTCATGATCTTGTAAGTGTTTTTCATCAAAACTTCTTGAATGAATGGTTGCTGATTTAACATTTGCATTAATTGTTATCTTGTTGTTATTAGCTTAATCCTTGAAACCCTAGGGAGCCAACACACAAGTAGGTCGTGGCTTCATGTCCCCATGAACAAAGCTTTAAGCCATTTGATTTGAGGAGGTTTAGCCTAGCCATAGCTACACTAGCCATCTCATTTCTTGAGTTAGCTTTAAGCACAAATTGAAGAAAGAAGTGATCCTAGGCCTAATTTAGTTTACACCTAGGGTTTACTTCTAGGGTTTTTGAAAAGCCTTGTATTGAGCAACACTTTTCAGCCGTAGATTTGTGTTCCTAAGCTAGCCGTTTTGCCAAATAAGTCTTAGAGAGAGAAGAGGAAGCTTTAGGCCTAGCTTTAGCTACACCTAGGTAAGCCTTTCCTTCTTAGGGTTTAGGGTTGGTGGCCTTGCCATAGCAACACCATCAAACCCTAGCTCTCTTGTCTTTAAGTTTGAGTTCTTCCTAAACCATTAGCCTTATCTCCATTGACTCCATTAACCCAAGGCACTAGTCTAGAAACTCTTGCTTGAGCTTGTTATGCCTTAATTTCTTTCAAACTATCTTTAATTTGCAACCCTAACTAACCTAGCGTCTAACCCTGGCTAGTTTGCTACTAACCCTAAGCTGATAACGTTTGGCCTAAATTGAACTTCTGTTTGGATAGAAAGGTGCGGCCTTGTTATCTCTTCGTAGCCGTGGAGTTGAATTACCTTTTTGCTGGTTGAATTTGTCAAAACGTCCATTCTTGGCTAGCTAACCTGCAGACAACAAAGTTTATATAGGTGATGTCACATAGTGTAGACTTCATGCTTATGCTTGCAACGTTGTGATTTCTCTCACCTATCTTGATTGACATTGAGTTATTGATTACACCTGTGAGCCTATTTAACAAAACGTTTTTGCTTTGCTCTTTGTCTCTCTTTTGATCTATTGATTAAGGCTGACGTCATACCTATTGAAGCAACAATATATAGGTGACACAACAACATTATATATGAGCCAAATTTGAAGTATTTATTGCATTGATATTTGATACAAGGATGAAATTTAAACATTGAATGCTCTTATGCTTTATTGAAGAAGTGGTATTAGTCCGTTGTCTTTATTAAGCCATCATTGACCTCGTCAATAATAGCATTGATCATTTGCTCATATATATGATAAAGATAGTCATTTATACTTTATGAAGTACTAACCCACTGCAAGCACATATTCTAGTCTTTTTGTCTTGTCTCGCAAACAGGTGCATCATCAGTGGATATTTCTCATTGACTATCTCATTCGGGCAGCAATCTGTGAAAGGGAAACTTCATTGACTTGGTCCATTACCCTTTAGCCTTTCATTGACCTAGATTGCTTAGGGACGTCTCCCTTGGACTAGCCCTCCTAAATAGAAAGAGCCCCCCATCGAGGTGACAGTGGGTGGGGCAGCTCCTATTACGCCGGTTTCAAGCCCTGACTCAAGCTCTTTAGACCTTTCCTACAAACCGTGCGATAACACACCCCACGTCTATAAATAACGACAGGGAGTTGTTGCTTAAGATTTAAAATTGCAGTTTTGGATTAGTAGACACATGGATACATGAGAGTTTAGAGGGATTCCTAGAGATTGTATCTCACCCTGTTGGAAGTCTGTGTAACCCCTGTTGGCCTAGTGGAAAAACTCGGCATCGACAAAATATCGACAAGGGTCCTGAAAACATTGCCTCAGAAAAAATCAGCGAAAAAATCGGAAAACCTTGGCAAACATTAAAAAATACATAATTTATTCATTTTTTTTTCAAAATTTTAAACATTTTTCAATATATAAAGAAACAACAACATCATATAAACAGATAGGCACATAAATATGGAGAAAGAACTGATATATATTATATAGTGGATGCCAAACAAAAACCAATACATCAAAGTCATTACTGAAAGTTTGAAACCAATACAAAATGACATCAATGATCACATATATAAATGTATGTCCCAAAACTAGCAACTAGCTATATGATATCAAATTATCAATGCCCTCTCCCCCTTTTACGGGAAAAAATTAGGGGTTGTTTGCCAAGCCTTGAACTAGAGACAGAAGGTCCTGGTCAGACATCAATGCTGGATGGAGGACTAGCTACTTCAGTATGTGTAGAAAGTGTTGTTCCACTTTCAACTAGCTCATCATCCTCCATGGTGTATGGATGAATCTCCTCCTCCTCCTCCTCATCTACCTGTTGGTGCTGTTGCTCCTGGTCCCCTTCCTCTAACCATGCAGGGGCCTCATCCAATAGAGGCACCTCAATCTCCACCCTCCACTTAGACAATATATCAATATTGTCCAAAGAAGTGGCATCCACTTCTGGCTATTTCTTTGTTTGCCTCATCCAAAGTCGGAGATTGTAGTGGACGTACACCAAGTCATTAAGACGTGGGAATGCCAACCTGTAAGAGGGTCATAAAAGACTTGATGAGTGTTGAGGGTTATAAATTTAAATTACAATAAATGTAATTGACTAATTGCTTTGTTAAAGTTCTAACTTCTAACCTGTTGCGTCTTTTGGAGTGTATTTTGTCAAAAATACTCCAATTGCGCTCACAACCCGAAGAGCTACAGGTTTGATTGAGTATTCTAATGGCAATTTTTCGTAAATTTGGTGCTTTTGTGCCATAGTTCCTCCACCAAACATCTACAATAAATAAGAAAGAAAGAACACATTAAAGTTTTAAACAATGAACATAATCAGCTTTCAAATAAAAATTTAAATTTTGAATTTAAAATACATAATTGAATTTTATAAATCTAATGACTTACGTGGCATCAAACAGGTCCTTAGCTTGATTGCATCTTCAAAGCCAAATAATCCAACAGATTCTCTATACATCTCTATCTCGCGATTTATTTGATCGCGAATGCTAGCATCAAGTACCATCCTCTGAAGACAAGTAAAGAGGCCATCCATCACCTCGTCATCAAAGTCAAAGTTGCATTTGTAGGAAAATGTAGGGTTGAGGAAAAGCGCTGCTGCATGAATGGGTCGATGGAGCATTCCGGTCCACCGACTATCAATCAAATCCCATATCATCATCTGCCTATTGAACCCAAGGGTACCCTTTCCCTCATAATAAGCCCGGATAGATTCTTTGGCCTTATCCATGGCCTCATACAAATAGCCCATTACGGGCTTATCGCCATCAACCAATCTCAGAACCTTTACCAAAGGTTTAACAATAGAGCAAACTTCTTCTACTCCTTCCCAAAAGGAGTCACTGTACACCAATCTAGCAATGGCTCTACCATCCACTCGCCTGCTATATCTGCAATCACGCCACTCACCAGAAACAAACATTTGCTTCAACTCATACTGACATTGAAGCAAAGACTGCAGGGTGAGGAAGTGTGTCGCAAAACGTGTGACTGCCATATATTGCAACTCCCTATCTTTGGTGTATGTTCTCATGAGGTTGAGAACAAAAGCATGGTTATATATGTACTTAGGGATGCTCTTCGCTTGATCAATCATCTCCTTGATGAAGGGAATTTTCCCCACATCCTCAAGCGTCAAATCAATGCAGTGTGCAGTGCATGGAGTCCAAAACACTGTGCCATGCCTCTCCATAAGCATCCTACTAGCAACCACATAATTAGCTGCATTATCTGTCACGATTTGCACCACATGGTGTGCACCAATCTCCTCGATGAACCCATGCAACAACTCACATAATAATGTTGCATCTTTCACATGTGTAGATGCATCAACTGATTTTATGAACATGGAACCTTTAGGACAATGTACCAAGAAATTGAGAAGGGTCCTACCCTTCCCATCTGTCCATCCATCAGACATCACTGTGCACCCGAAGCTTTCCCATGATTCCTTGAACTCCCCCAACCTGGCATTGATGTCCTTCTCTGCTTGAAGAATAGGCCCCCGCAACTCCTCATATGAAGGGGCTTTAAACCCCGGGCCAACAACTGCAATGGCATCACACATCGACTGCCAAAATGGGTTGTTTCTGGTGATGGTGAGAGGTAAGTCACTCCAGGAAAGACACCTCCCCATTAACCTGCTTGCTTCTTGCTGCTCCCTTTTTTTAACCGCTGATTTAATTGATGGTTGTGCTCTAGGTCCAGTTCTTAGAACAAAGTAAGATGGGATCTTCCCAACAGGTGAATCTGCGGCTGTGGAGCCCCTCCCACTACCCTCAGTGGCATTGGCATATATCCTTGGTGAACTTTGACATATCTTAAAAGATGCAAGTTCATATTTTTTTGCAGTCGACTCTTCCTTCTTTCTTTCCTTTGTATTAATTGAATCATGGGAAACTCTCATAATCTCTAGGCTCACGTTTGAGCAAAGCCCAACATCATGCCCCAGAATTTTGGCCAAATGGTATTTCAACCTATATACTCCTCCTGTAATATGTGTCCTACATAATTTGCAAAATAAAGAATTTTGGTTTGTTCCTTCTTCATGGTCACCATACTCCCACAGTAGATCCAAGGTTTAGGCATGTTTGTTGAGTGCTATGGGAATGGACCTAGGGCAAAAAAACACAAAAAAAAACATTAAACCCCACTTGAAAAAAAAATTGCAGTATATTAATTTAAAAAGTCAGCCATCCAAAGAAGAATGTTAGCCATGAAAAATGGCATCAACAAGGTGGCTAAAAAACTCAAAAAACAAGCCAAATACCCCATTGAAATTTTCCAAAAAACCCCTTACATTTTGTTTGTTCTATAAATTATTGGCAAGATGATAAAAAAAAATAAAAATAAATCTAAGAAAACAAAGAAGCAAGAAAACATGCAAGTGTATGGAAACAATTACCATACAAACTGGGAAGGGCATACATACATGTGCTTGGAGGTTGTGGATGAAAATTTCAAAGATCCAATTGGTTGAAGTTTGAACCTTGCTCCACCACAAAAATCTTCAAAGTTTGTGGATGAATCCACTACCCTGCCTTTGCACACCTCAAAAATGTTTGATGGCCTCCACAAACTTCTTCCCTTGCTGCTCCACACACAAAA